>PVJH01005429.1:0-112305 GCA_004026705.1 Nesogale talazaci | reverse complement strand
AGGGATCAGTTATCAGGGTTTAAGAACTAAATACCATAACATTGCCTGCTCACTTTCCTGATATGATCACTGATGACAAATGTGTGCATAAGCAAATGTGGTGAAGAAAGCTGATGGTGCCCGGCTATGAAAAGATACAGCATCTGGGGTCTCAAAGGCTTGAGTTAACAAGTGGTCATCCAGCTCAGAAGCAACAAAGCCCACATGGAAGAAGCACACCTGCCTGTGTGACCACGAAGAGTTCAAGAGATCTGGTGTTAAACATCAAAAAACTAAAATTATATCATTATAAATAGGGGGAAGTACAGATTGGTTACCCAAAACCCATCAAAAGGTGAAGCAACATCCTCTTACAGAGAAGTTCCAGAGAGAAGATGAGCGAGTTAAAGTACAGTATAGTAACAATGAAATATGCATCTTTCCTCTAGTTCTCAAATACTTCCACCCACTATCATGCTCCTGGTTCTACCAGACAAGTCCGGCTAGAACAGGGGGTGTACACTGCAGTCCAAAACATGAGGAATTTAAGATATATATTCCCTCAGGATGAGTGATGGGAGTGGTGATTCTGGGAGGGTGGAGGGATGGTGGAGTAGAAAGGGGAAACCAATTTCAGGGATCTACATATAACATTCTCTCTGGGGCATGGCCAACAGGGAAGTGAGTTAAGGGACACATTGGACAGTATACAATATGAAATAATAATTTGTAAATTATTAAAGTTTCAAGGGGGGAGGAAAATATGGGAAGGTGGAGCTAGGGGTGTAAATGGAAGGAGGATGTTTTGAAAGTGATGATGGCACCAAGTGTGCAAATGAGAGTGATGATGGCAACAAGTGTGCAAATTGATGCATGTATGGATCATGAGGGGAGTTATATGAGTGTCCAATAAAATGATTCGTTTTAAAAAAGGCGGGGAGGGCAAAGAGGAGCTTTTTTTTTTTTTAAGAGGAGCTTATATTAAGGGCTCAAGTGGAAAATATTTGGAAATGAATGTGGCAACATGTGTGCAAATGTGCTTGATACAGATGATGTATTGAGTGTTATAATATCTGTAAGAGCCCCCAATAAAATTATTTAAATTAAAAAACAAGAAACTAAATGCTTAGAAAATAATTATGGCAACTTATGTATTCTTGATAAAATTGATATGTGTGTTGTTATAAGAGCTGAAAAATTTACCAACAAAATTATCTTTATAAAAAATGGGTTACAGCATACCTAGTTATGCTAAAATTTAAAACATTATTTGAGTTCCTTTATAAAGTGGTTCAGTTTTTAATATTTTCTGCTTTCTTTTTAATTGAGACTTTTCTCTGTTTTGTTTAGTCATTATTGCTTTTGTTATTTACTTCCAGCTTGGGTTATCCATAGAAAATATTTTCTGTATATGAAATCCAGCAATGTTGATTTATAGAGACAATAACTGGATTAATAATTCTCCAGTGACATGGCAGGGAAGGATGGAGGGAAATGGGAGCTAACAGCAAAGAGTATGAGGCAAAATGTTCTGAAAATGTGTTGGTGACTATACAAATCTTTTTAATGTGATTAAGTGATTAAATTTTGTGATATGTAAAATGTATGCAAATAAGACTATTTAAAAAATATACTGAGAATTCAAAGTGTTGTGAGCCACAACAAAAAATCAAGTTAGTGGGATAGATTCAGGGACAGAAATGACAGTTCATCATATATTCTCCTTCTTTGACAGGTGTGCTTATAATTACTTAATTGGCATGGTTTTAACTGTTCACGATGTAATTACAGATGTCCTTATAATAAGATTGTAGATTTGGTTAACTCATCTCTGAAGAATGAATGTAAGACCTTATTTTAGTGTACAAAGGCCAGTATGACCCTGCATGTCATAGAGAGAATGTGCTCACATTTTATTCTTGTTCAATTAGAAGGAGTCCTCATGATGTAATGACTAGGCATGGTGCCCAAACCCATGGGAGTTTGCTATGGGTCAGCTTTGGTTGCTCTTTTGGGAATGGAAGTTCCATGGATTGCCAAAAGAACCAACAAATCTGTCTTGGAAGTAGTATAAGCAGAATGCTCTAAGAAGTGAGAGTGGAGCCTTTGTCTCATGGACCTTTTGTAGGCTGTCTGGTGATACTGGTCGCTCAAGAAGGACATCATGCTCAGTGAAGGAGAGGGGCAGGACAAAAGAGGAAGATCCTTAAGGAGAAAGATGGGCACACTGGCTGTAACAATGGGTTCAATGTGATCCCATCAGATTATGTAATCGGATTCAAACAATTTAATAACTTTCACGGCCCTAATGACCATTTGAAGTATACAGAAAGATATACCAAAATATAGTTTCTTATTTCGTACTGTTAATTCTTAAATCAGGGTACTATAACAGGCACAAAAAGCTAGATTATGTTATAAGAGATAGTTTTAAAATATTAATGAAAATGATTAAATAAAGCAATAAAACTGTTATTTAAGGTATTTCCACATTGCTGCTTGATTGGCATCCTCATTTGCACTATTCTTCGCTTTGATTCAGCTGAGCGATTTCTCTTTAGCCATACTTTCACTGTAGGAATGGGTTACAAGTCTTTTAGAGATAGGCCAATTAAACAATAGTCATTGTGTTTAATATATTAGAAACAGATGATTACTCCTTTCTGAACATGGTATAGTCATCCTTATTAAAAAGAAAAAAACCTTTCTGGTTCTGTTGAACATACAATAGTTGTTCTCACGGTATCTGTAGCTCTTTGAAATTTTTCAGGGTTTGCGTTATTCATTTATATCACATGGGAATTTAGGGAGTTCAACAAAGAGAAAGTGTAATGATAGTATATCACCTTCTATTTCTTTGGCACTCTTTCTCTTTCAGTATATGCTTGATTACAGAAGGTACAAAGGCAAGAGGATAAAAATGTAGTATTTCATCAGAAGTATAATTAGTTTATGGAAATGCATCCATAAATATTACAGGCAGCATTTTATGTGATTTCTGATACCTATGGCAAGAGTGAACATTGCTACAGGTGCATAGACCATGTTGTCCTGAAAAAAATGTATTGTTGAGGACTAGAGGGGTTGGAGTAGAGAGGCAAAGCCCATCTGGAGACAGTGGTATGTCTACTCCATGAAGGCTCAAAAGGGAAGTGTGAATCAATTCGTTTGCACTATAACATGGATGAAACACCCAATATTCTTCTGGCTACTTGTGGCTTCCTCACCCCCACTATCATGACCCCAGTCCTACCAGTCTGGAGCTGCACACTGGTACAGATAAGAGCTCGCAACATATGGTAACCAGGTCAGATAAACCCCTCAACAACAGAAATGGGAGTAGCAATACCAGGTGGGAAGGGCATGGTGGAGAAAGGAGAGGAGGAAGGGGTAACCAATCTCAATGATTAATACAAAACCACACCCCATGCCCGAGGGTAAAAACAATAGAAACCATGGGCAAAGAAAGATAATGGTCAAAGTAAGATATGAAAATAATAATTTATCAAGAGCTCTCAAAGGTGGGAGAGGAAAGGAGAATAGAGGAGCTTATACCAAGGGCTCACATAGAAAATAAATGTTTAAAAATTGATCATAGCAGCATATGCACAAATATGCTCAGTACAATTGATGCATGGATTGTTATAAGACCTATAAGAGCCCCCAATAAAATGATCTTTTGTAAAAAAAAGAAGCAAGAATATGTTGTTGAGAAATTAATGTTTTAAAAAGAGTAAAGAATGTATACTTGTGATATATATTTCACACACTGCGCGGCTGCCCATCGACCCACCTCTAAGAGAACCCTACATCCAAGTGTCATGTATTGATTTATGTATTTTCTTCTTAAAATTTATTAATTGGAAGTTAATGCATATATTCTAGTCACATCAAACATTGTACAATAGCTACCACATCAGTTTCCAAATATTCTCTTTCCTGGACATTGTCCAGGACATTGTTTCCCTTTGATACACACACACACACACACACACACACACCATTGTACTTGCCTCCCACGCTCCTCAAAACACATTCTATCTGTTGTTGCTATAACTTCATCATTTCTAGGTTTCATATAGCAAAACACAAAAATATATATTGTACAATTACACAAAGGTGGCATAACCATTCTGAAGCACACCCTAATATGAACAGAAAACAAACAAAAATTATGGGAAGGATTAAAAACTAGATAAGGTCTAGCATGCATCATAGGGGATCATCTGACACGGTCGCCTCTTTAGCAACCACTTGCCTCCTTTTGCACAATTGTGGAGAGCGGAAGTTCACCCAAGTTTCTTTGCTGTGTAACTCCCACAAATGAATCTTGGCCGCCCACTCTCATCTGTAGCTTTATGCAAACGATTCTCACAAATCAGGTTCTAATACTAATCCCTCCTTCCACTTCAGATTAGATGATTTATAAGCCTTTAGTGACTGAAGAGGATGCTCTTCTTCCTTATGGACTTAGTGCACATCTCACTGAGAAGGCTGCCCATTTGGAAATGAGCCTTCCAGACCCCAGATGCTGGTTTATCTGACAGAGAGGCGCCATCTGAGGTCTTGACCACGTTTGGCTAGAGCACCCGCATCCTCAGCGTTCCCTTCCTTCCGGAGAGCAAGTATGGAGGAGGAGGGCCAGGATGCGAGAATGAAAGGATTCTGTGCGAGCGAAACCAAGTGCCGCTTTTTAAAGTTCCCTCAATTGTACAAAAAATAAGGCAGTGTTCTGCATTCCACAGTGGGCTGAGAAACCGGGGCTGTTTCGTTTTGTTAGACACGGGGTTACTACGAGTCAGAATCAACTCACTGTCACCTCACAGCACCACAAAGCACCCCGGAGGGCAGATGCTGACAGCTCCTTAAATAAGGAATCAAAATCGAAATAACCTATCAAAGACACACTGATGGTCTATGATAATTTGACTATTGTAGTTTGTCCCTAATTCTGTTTAGTGTAAAATGCTGAACACAATGATGAAGTATCATCACCCCCAAACTACAGTAGATTATCTAAAATCACAGGATGTTTTCATCAACAATGTCAGATCATGAACGTCAAAGATTGAAGAATGTTTTTATATTAGAGGAAATACAGCAACTTCATGATGGGCATGAACCTAGATAGACCCTAAATCCTAACAAATAAATTACAAATGTACCAAACCCCAATAATTGATGGTGTAAACAAGATGTGGTTTAGAGTTTATGTACATGTTTGCATTTAAGTAAATGCCATAACTTTAAAAATGTTTAACAGAATCTTTTTGTTCTTAGAAAATATACAATGCAGTACTGAACGTTAGAGGGCTAAGATATATACAAATTATCCTCAAAAGATCCAGATTATAATAATGATTATACTAACAAAGACCTTTGTTATATAATTTGTGATGCAGATTGATAAAGATAATATTTATAAATAGAGAGATTATCCAGGAAAAATCTAAATACTAAAATTTGAGTATAGGCATTAAAATAGCATGGGTTATCTTTACTCTCAGAAGTTTTTTTCTGTTTGACATTTTTGCAAATTGAGTTTAACTAATAACTGAGCAAAATAAGAGTCATAACTTCATGTCTACTACCTCTTTAAAGGTGTGCATACACTTCTTTACATAGCTGGTCTTACATTTATTGATAATTGCTTTGTTGCAAAGATAGTAATTTGAGTCATCTAAAAGGTATCTGACAAAACATAGTCACATATTTAAATGCACTGATAATTATTCTGAATTTAGGATTTAGTGTAATAAGATCAGCACTGTATTAAACATAGTACATAAATCTTCACACACAAAAAATCACACATCCTTCTTTTTTAAACATGAGTGAAAGCTTACTGAGCAGATCAACAGTTTCACATTCATCAATGTATAGATATTTTTAAATGACATTGTAATTCCCTCAATGTAATACTCCTGATCTCACTTTTTCCAATGATTCTTATGACCATACCTCCCTTTTCCCTAACTTGGTCCTTGAGTAACTCTTGTGCTTCAGTTCTCAAATAGTTGATTATTCTGAGGAGCATGTACCTCACTGATATTATGTTCTGTTTATCCAAAAAGCAAGCTCGCTGTCATCCAGTCCATTTTGACAAAGGGTAGACTTGTAGAGCAGGGCAAAGCTTCCCTAGGTCTTTCAGAGACTATACTTCTGTACAGTCCCATCATTTTCCTGGAGCAGCTGCTAGTTTCAAACTGCTGACCTGGTGGTTAGCAGCCCTGGAAGTAAATACTAAGCCCCCAATACTCAGTCCAGTCTATTTATTAGCTGAAAATTGAGCCTAGAGGGTTCAAACCTAAGGGTGACTAATGTTCATAATTTCAGGAATCCATCAGTTTCTCACTGACTAAGAAGTCTGGTCAATTTATGGTTTTGAGATTTGTTCCACATTTTTCTCCCACTCTATGCATGGTTTTCTAGCGTGTTCCCGTTCAAAGCAATTGGGAGTGCTTGCTGGATACCGTCTAATCTCCTATTGGGTGGAGAGACTGGTGTTCATGAGGTATGTTAATTCATTGGACCAATGGTTTCCATGTATCTTCAGTTTTCATCTCTCTTCTTTCATTTAGAGAAGGAAAGATACTCACTTGAAGAGATCAATAGTTTCACCTTAGAGAGCAACTTGTGAGCATCAAAGACTACTGGATACTTACTGATGGCAAGTGTAGAACACTGTCTGGGGGACTATGTTATGCCAGTTTGTCTTGGGTCTCCCGAAACTATGGTCCTAATCCTCCAGTCCCAAGGACTCATTTCCTCCAGATGTCTGGTTAAGGTCAGAAGTTTTCATAGTTTTGCTTCAATATGCTCCACCACAATCATAAATATGTTTGTCACAAAGGTCAATATTGATGTACAGAGAACCTCCATCAACCCTATATGATTGTAGCTGGACTTCTGCTCCCCCACGTGCACCTGACCAGCATGCATATATCCATGTGTCTACTTGTAGGTTACTGTTAGTGTTGCTTTGTACATATGAGTATAACACTATTCACTTCAGTAACCTTTAACTTTTGCAGTCATTGTAGCGTCTTCCCTTACCTCCATCAAAATTTACTGACCCCCCCTCTTACATATTGCCTTCCCTTTACCTGCTACATTATCTGTACTGTAGCCAATGACATGCCTATTCCTGTACCCACACTAGTAACCATGAAAGAATATTTATTTTAGGGTGAAAATCATTCCTCACTTTTCATAATAGTGGTGCCATTCAATTTTTGTCCTCTTTTTTTCATTTTTTGTCCTCTTATGATTGACTAATTTCACTCTGTCATCTAGATTCATCTTTGTTATTAGGTGTTTCACAGACTAAATTTTATTCTTTGATATTGTACAGTATTGCAACCTCCGCATGTATCTGTAGGAAAGTGAAATTTGTTAATATCACTCTTCTGTCCATATTTGTCACATGAAGAAAGCAGTTAGCAGGGGTAAATCAGTCTTTAATTTCCACTGGGGGTTATTGTGAGCTGCCTCACAAGCAGAAATAGGACCCAAGAAATAGCATCAAGATAGAAAAACTACCAAGGAATCTCCCATGAGGTTCCTGCCTGAAGTGGTGGAGGCAGTAGAAGCACCATACCTGATGCTGCAGTATTACGATGACCAGTTACGACAGGAGAGGGGGGGCAACACCATGAGAAGTAACAGAGACTGGGTGGCAAAAGAGTGGGCAGGGATCAAGGCAGAGGCCTGAGGACTACAGGAATGAAAGGCTAAGCACCAAAGAGACATGCCAACGGGCATGGCTGAAAAGAAGCATTGAGGACAAAATGCTATAAACGCACTGATTCATTCACTGTTAGCTTTCCCAATAAATACCCAACACTACAAGTATTGTCTGTGAGATCTGTATGGGCATTGCAACAACGTAGAGAACTCAGCAGAGAAATAGGGTGTGGTGGGTGGTATGGTTCATGTCAGAGGAGGGAAAAGGAGAATGGAGACTGGGTTTATGGCTAACCTCTGCGATGAGCCTTGACCTCGGGGAGAGTCGGCTCGCCTTTCTCAGCTGCGACTCCCTGATGATGATGCCTGCAGGACCACTGGGAGGCATTTAGATTGTTGCCATTCACCACTGTGAGTGGCACCACAATCAATATGGGTGTGTGTGTGTCAACTCTTATTACTCAGAAAGGTAGGTGGGACATACATTTTTATTACCTTGATGTACTTACTACATATGATAGTTCTAACACATTGCTTCTGTGTTCCTATTCATGCCAAAGTCAGTGTTCTTTCCAAACTTTCTCATTTAATTACTGAGAATATTTAGAAAATTATTTGCATATTGAAAATTAACAATATATTAAAAGTATTATGCAAAGATATTTATTTTAGAAAAACTTGGAATTTTGAAGATGGGAGCAAAGCTGTATAGTTCTATTCTCAGACCATTGTATTTAATTAAAAGGCTGAAATAACTGTGCTAAGTCTATCATATTTCAGCCTCCTGTAATAATGGAAACTTAATAAGATAGTGATAGCAAAACTCCATCCAATTAGTACTAAAGCACTTGAAGGAATGTGAAGTTCCATTAGCAGCTTTCTCAGAAACTGATTCCACATTTTCACAATTTGTCTGTCAAGATGCCATCCAATGATGGCCTGCATGATGGTATGCCCCTGGGATTCAAAACCAGTAGGGTGACCCTTATGGACAGATTTCAGAAGAACTCTCAGACTAAGATAGATTAGGAAAGAGGACTGATCAGAAAATGAACCACTCAAGTGGAAAGGCGCTCGAAAGAGTACTGGAGAAGAGCCATCTTCTCACAGCTGAATTCACCTGGTTAATGGGAGTGGAATTACATTGTCAGGGTTTACCTTTTCTGACATGGCATGGCCCAAAATCAGGAGGGGAAAAAATCTGAAAACATCTATTAACAATATAAATGTTTAATACATGAAATATATTTTAAGATATACATCAAAGAAAAGTAGAAATCCCTAGAAATGAAATAGAACACATACATGTCCATAGTCTAGGCAGTAGTGAATTGAAATGAACTGACACTGGCCACAGAGAATTAGGAAAATAGCTAATCTCCTGTGCTGACCCTTCGGGAGAAGTAAGCAAGGCCCTCAACACAATGAGCTGAATCGGGGGCTGCAGCAATGCATGCATTAGTACACAGTGGCAACATGCCCAGGTGATCCGCACCGCTCCTGAAGATTCGCTCAGCAAATCTTTGCAGAACGTGTCGCAAAAACAATTTGACGTGTGTGAAAAGTTGTCTGTCCCCAACTGCAGATATTAAATTCCATAAAAGCAAAGAAAATATTTGATCCATTGACATTTTGGTCTTGGCATAAAAATAAGGTGCTTACACATGATTGTCCACCAAGAAGTATTTACTGATTACTCACTGGGTATGACTGAATTATCCACCTAACATGCTAGCGCAGGCAATTTCAAATACTACAAGGAAGCCCCAACAGAAACTATATCATACACATATCTTTGATAGAGAAACTATTGCTAGTGACAAGAGCATACTGAATCAAGCATACTGAAATCATCACTTTCCTTTTCCACGAAGAATAATAGTGATAGGTAGCTTTATTGTACCAACCTGACTAATACGAACATGTGGGATTAATACAGTCACAGTTTGTTTGGAGGGCAAAGAAACAAATGGCTCAGCAAGCCCCACCTCTCTTCCTCTTGCTCTCTGGTGATCCAACCAGTGTGTGACTGCCTTAGCTAGTTCTCTACACTCTCTGTGGGACACTCCACATGGATAGTGTCACTAGAGCTGGAGGTTCCTTTGAGACCTGGTTCACCACACTGCTAGCATATACATCTCTTGAGCTTGAGACTGCTGGATCCTGTTGCCTGGCTGACTGTTGGTGACCCATCCTGCTGTTTGCTGCCTCTGGCTGGACTGCTGCATTGCCCTGCTAGAGACTCAGCTGTCTGCTTCCTTGACCTTGGACTCACCAGCCCTTGGGAATTGAAGGAAGGACTTCCATTATAGCAATGGTTTCATGGAAATATATATATGTTACCTGGTTTTGTTACTCTATTCTCTGTTCACAAAGAGAAAGCTGCAAAAAGACTGGCTACTATAAAGTGACCATGACACGAAAATTTGCTTCCCAAACAGGAAATAAATGAAAATATGGTAGAAACTATGCTAAATTTAGGGACATCACAAAATATAATAACTCTCTGATGAATCAATAAAATTGGTAATGTTACCATAATTCTGGTTCTTGTCTTAACAAAAGGAAGATATACTTTTGGAAGACATAGACATTGCAGCAGAATTTCATTAGGAAATCCTTAAGGATGAAAAATAGTCCTTCCCAGTCATCAAGGCCAGTCTCAGTATTTTCTTGCTTTTCACATGCACACTCAGCCTTTGAAGAGTTCATGCACATAGAAGAGTGCCAGGGACTTCCATTGAAAGTAGCAAGGAGTTTGGGGAAATGTGGCCCCAGAGTCATATCAATCCAAGCATAAGAAAACTCTCACTGATAAAATTAGATAATTCGTCTGTATGGACACAGACCCAAGTGAAAGAGAAGTGCCCTGTAGAGATTGAGAGACCCCAAACTGCCAGTCACCAATGTGAGAGACATCAGTTTATTGTATTTGGGGGTTTCTGGACTGAGAAGAACAGTTCTGTTTCTTCAAGCTGATTGCAGGACTGATCAGACACTGTTATACATAGGCCAGTCTGAGGGCTCTCATTTCTACTAGTCTAGGAGTAACGGGACCAACAAGACCCATAGGAAACATCACATGATGATGCTAATATACTGAAATTCCAGAAACATTTGTGTAAGAAGGAGGCAGCAGGAAAACTTCCCAGTCACTGTTGGCTGTGCTGTGAGGGAAGGACCCCCTCCAAAGTGGACCTAAGGACATGCCAGGAGTACCTGCCTAGCTTCAGTGGCCATTTTTGGAGAGTTCACACATGTCTCTATAACAATCATGCTTGCGGGCTGGGTGGTTCAAATCCAGTGGCAGCTCTCAAGAGCAGTGCTGGGTAGCTCCCACAACTGCCAGAGGGCAGTGATGCCCGCCCCCCCAAAGCAAACAAAGCAAAACAAAACAAAAACAATCATGCTACGTTAAGTAGTAGAATAGGAATCTAATTAGGGTTGGTCTGATTCTCAAGCCCATGTAATTTGCATTCTATTAAATTGTTCATTCTACTCATAAAAGTCATTTCTGTTTTTTCAGGTGTCTTGTAAACCCAAGATCCAGTTGATAGCTCACATTTGTTTCATTCAGACATATTCCTCACCAAGTCCACTTTATATATTACCTTGCATTCTCTAAAATTATATGGCAAGTCTAACCCCAATACCTATAAAGGTGAACGTATGTGAAAATAAGTTCTTTAAAGAAATGATCACTGGATTAATAGGAAGTTCTCCTGGAATTGGGTGTCTCCTAATGTGAGTGGAGTGCTTATGAAAGAGAAGAAACACACAATATCTATATGGAGTGAAGACTGGAATACCCAGGATCATTTTCTCTCAGCGGAAGTTTTAAGAGAGTAGAAAACAGATGATCTTCCAGAAACCTCACATGGAATTAGTACCAATTTCAGACTCCCTGCTTTCAGCATTTTGACACAATATAAGCTACTAAATTTTTGGTACTTTGTTACAGCATCCAAAAAGAGAAGGGGAAAAAAAGAAGAAGACACCCATATAGATGAACCTTTCATTTTTCTCTTACTCTCTCTCGCAATCCTTTAAACTGTGTCCAGGGGGATGGATTCCCATTACAAAACACAATTCCCTACTATATAAGCCTCTTCATGTTGCCCTTAATTGAAACTTGAGTGTACCAGTGAGCATTTCTGCAAGCTACAACTCACCTAGTGGATGGAGGTTTCTCATTTCCTGCATAGTAGTAAATTGGTGTGTGTGTGTGTGTGTGTGTGTATGTGTGCTTGTGTCTACCTTACAGGCTTCAGAGAGATGGTGTAGGACAGAAATCAAAGTGTCATTTGCACTTCAGACAAGAATTGAAGTGTAACTTGGAGCTTTGTTATATTTGGTTGAGTCCCATTCCATTAAATTGTGGATACATTTGTTTAATAAAAAGAAAATAGTAAAACAGTATAGGTACAGTGTTACAGGATTCACCTTCTCAGTTCTTTAGTTTTAGATTAAAATACTTGGCTCCTGATAGAAGACTTACAGGGGTTCAAAAGCGTTTTTTCACCTGTCAAATTTAAACAATTGGCAGAGCTAGAATTAATATTGCTATTGCTGACTAATAACCCCCACAGCTATCATTCAATGCTGGGTCACAGCCACACCACAGAACAGGGGAGAATGGTGCCGGTGGGTTTCCCACACTGCAACTATTTATTAGAGTATAAAGCCCCTCATTCCTCCCTCAGAGCTACAGCTGGTTTTGAACTGCTGAACTTACAGTTAGAAATTCAACATGTAACAACTGTGCCATCAGGGTTCCTGCTGACTTGTACAGAGTTAAAATAATATTTTCCATCTATGAGCTACTTTAAGGACCTAAATAATTTTATCCTATGCATCCTCCTTATTTTAACCAAACTGCTTTTTCATATATTTGTCTTAAAATAAACAGATCAATTTAGTTAATTTTCATCATATGCTCTCCTTGGGATATAGGATATATCATTATGTAAATTTTACATGTTCAAAGGGATACAGACTAATTTTTTGTTTGAAGTGATAATCTTTATTTTAAAACATTCTGGGATTTAATCAGAATATTTAAGAAGACTTGACTGCTATTTAGTGATCCCTATCCTAACAGATATCTTACTGAATAAAAGAATGTAAGTATGTTCTAATTTTATTTTTTTTAAATCTTGACATAATTCATGTTTATGTATTTTTAAAAAATCTCCGTAGGGTTTGGAACTGATCTGTATGGTTCCTGTGGCTCTAAATCTGTATGAAAGTCAGCTGCCATGTCTCTCTCTTAAAAGAAATGGAAGATTGAACTCATACCAGATGACCACTAAGCTAAGTTCCTGTGGTAGCTACATAACCTGTTGTCAATTTGAGCCGTAAGAGTAAAGGGGTGGAGTTTAGCCTGTCAATCAGGTCACAGCTTGATGACTTTATTTGGAGTCACTACAGAGATAAGAAGCTTCTGGGAAGTGGAATTCACACTCACTCCCTGTGAGACATTACTAATGAGGAGCCACATGGAGATACACTGATAAAAGCCAAAGTCCTAAACCAGGATGTGGAGACCTACACCAGCACTGAGATGCTTACAGTGCTACTGGATCCACAAGATTTTCACCTGCTAGCCTGTGATCTTCCGGAATCTGGCGTCATTGCATGTGTTTCACGAGCCTGCTGAGGGCTTTATAGATTGGTACTGGACATTTGGGCTACTATCACACTTACAGACTTGATCTGGATTAGAATGGGGTGTTTTCTCCATTTTCAATTGTTCTTGTATATAAACCTCTTTCTCATACATATAGGAATGCCTATGAATTTGTTTCTGTCATCTACCCACACAGTTCCTTGAATATGTGGCGCCATTGTCATCACTAATGTGAAGTGTCTTTGAAGCTGAGTCACTTCTGGCTCATACCAAGAACTTGTGCAACCATGTAAAGCTGGCCCAGCCCAGCACCAGATCCACAGTTGTCCTGTGTGAGCCCATAGCTGCAGCATCCTCTATACCAGTCCATTTTGTTGAGAGTCTTCCTCTTTTTCACTGCTGCCCTTCTGCCCCACCCAGCATGATGTCTTTTGTCAGGGGCATTTTTTTTCTCCTGACAACATGTCCCAAGTATGAGAGACAAGGTCTCACCATCCTGACCCCTAAGGGTCAGTTTGACTGACCTTTTTCCATGGCAGATTTGCTTCTTCTTTTGGAAACCATCAATTGTCGATATTCTTTGTCACCACTATATTTGAATGCAAGTCTTTTTTTATCTTCCTTATTCAATATCCAACTTTTGCATACAAAAGAGGTGAATGAAAATATGTGTCATCCCATGTTATTTTATGTCAAGGATGAATGTAATATTACCAAGCCAATGCCAATCCACTGTCATCAAATTGATTCTATCTCCCAGGGACATAATAGAGGCAAGTAAAATTGCCAAAGTTTCACAAGGCTGTGAATCATGACTGAAGCAGACTGCCATAACTTGCTTCTTTCAAACAGTTGTTGGATTTGAAGTGTCAAAATGTTGGTAAGCAGCTAATTACTTAAGCACTGTGCTACCAGGACAGGAGAGAACAGTGCCCCTTTGAGTAGAATAAGTTAACTTCTATATTATGATGATGATTAACACATGGGCAAGAAATGCTATTGTTATATAGTTTTTCTTGATTGGTGATTTGCTGCCCTTTTTATAAGTTTTGCCCATTACTTCAAGTGAATACTTTAGTAATCTGTAAAATTGATAAATGAAATCTGAGAAATGCAGTGGCAAGGTAAACTTGCTTTCTGTTTTTATCAACTCTAATGCAATAATATGACTGTGCCCTAGAAGTGTCCAAAGGATGGCGTTAATGTTGTAAGAAATGATTCTCATTTCGTAATATTGAATTAACTCCACCTGATGTATTCAGAAGATTCAATTCAACTCAAGCAATGAAACCAACAACAGTGCAATAATTTATTCAGAACCCAACTTATTGACTACTTCTCTAATTATCTCAGTCTTCTAGGTACAGAGAAGACAAAAGACACAAGGCTCACCCATATTCTCCAAAATTCATAATCCAGTAGATCATCCAGCCCCCAAACACTGCAAAATAACACATGCTGTAAGAGTAAAGATCACAGGACAGTGAGAGAACCCAGATTTATAGCAGATTTATAGATCCTATATCAGAAGGAGGAACAGGGATAAAGGAGATAGTGTTGTGAAGGAAAAGAGGAGATTAAATGACTCAGACTCCACTCGTGTCAAGTGATGCAATCACTTAGCAAGTTTCCCATGACCGCTGATAAGCAAAAAAGTCTCTCAGGACCCACAATTTCATAAGATAGATTGGAGTTTCCCTTTGACTCATCCCTTCTCATTGTGGTTGAAATAGAAGATAATATTGTGAGGATTGAAATTAATACTATTGCAAGCTCCATAATGAAAGTGCCTGAGAGAGTGCATTGTTTTATCTCTTATGCAACCTGGCAAAAATAAGAGACAGTGGTTTAATATATTTGATTAAATTAAAGCCCCATTTTCAGTTAGAAAATTCTAAAATTTGGACCAACAATTCTGACCTTTTCTCATGGTTAGAGCACAGGTGCTATCCTCTTTCTTGACCCATAGTTTCTAGTGAAGTAACTCAAAAACAGGAAAAAGACTTTCACTGGGTAATAGACTGTCCGTTTCACAAACCCCACCCCCGCCCCTCTGATGTGGTATTTGGCATTGCTAAAAATATATCTGATTCCAACAGCTTGGGTTTATGTGTTTCTAGGATTATTTCAAGTGAGCACATTATATATTCCATGTATTATTCTAAAAATCTCATATATATGTGTATATATATACATATAGTATCCATAGCTAGCATTGTTTCCTCACAGCTTTTTATCTCTTTCTTTGAAATTTATTTTGTTCCCTTTCATTTACAATAGCCAAAAATAGATTTGTGGTTCCATCTATTTTACTAGAGATTTTAAGTATGTCATTTTGTTTTATAATGGATTTATAGTTTCTAACTGGACTTACTTATTCACACATATGAAAACAACCATCACTTCTTCAAATCTTGCTTACATGTTACTTATACACTAATAAAGAGTTTAGATTCATCATTGGAATTATCACAACTATCATTTTTTATCTGGAAGAAACTTGTGAGACTATTTGGGCACCCCATTACTTTATCTATGAAGAAGTGAAGCTATAGAGAAATGTGACAATTAGTTAAGAAATCTCGAGTTACAATGGATCTGAGACAACATAGGTGTCTACACTGACTGTGACAATGAACTTAACATTATACTAATAGATGCAACCCAACCCAAAGTCAAGATCACTGCTATCAAGTTGATGCTAGCATATAAAGACCTTACAGGACAAGGTAGAACTGCCCAGTGGGTAACCCTTCATGGCAATAGAAATTTTCATTATTCTCCCCAGAGATATGGTGTCGTCATATGTCATACTGATTGCTTTGAAAACATATATTCATTACAATGCAAATAATCTATTAAGAAATGCCTTGGGCGCAACATGGATTTGTGCTCCCTTCTGCATGATTTCATTGTTAAGAAGTACTAGCTAAAGGCGGAAATTCACATCTAGTGTGGCAGTCACCAATCTGTCAGCACTGGGAGTGTAAGGGTGGAGTCTAACCTGTCAATCTGGAGAGAGCCAATGAGAACTCTGTGTGGGTACAGGTTTCTCCTGAGAATTCTGGGAAGTCTCGTGGTATTTCCGAGTTGTGGGAGAGACTTGACTCAGTCTCTTGGAGACCATCTTAGTGACGGTCTACTGGGTCTACAGATAAGACAACATAGGAGCATGATATAAACCCTCAGTCCTGGAATGTGGAGATGCCGGAGAAGCCACATGGGCTTACCCTGGAAGGACCAGACCTCTAGGGCTGGAAAAGCCATTAGGAAACTACCAGCCCCCAAACTACCAGTGCTGAGATGCTTGGGAGGCCACAGGGAGGTTCCTACCAATGCTGAAATGCTTCTAATGCCACTGGATACTGCTGATGGTCCCTGAGTCCTGGAAACGAGGAGCCATGGTGAGACCCCTGCCAGCAACAGGGTGCTTCTATTGCCACTGGATACACAAGACTCTGCACCCACTGGCCTGTGATTGTCCTAGTGTCATTTATTACACATGCTTTGTGAGTCAGAAGGAAACTTTATAGACTGGTATCAGACATATGGGCTAATATCAAACTTATGACCTCGGACTGGACTGATTGGGATGCTTTTTCAATGTTCCATTCCATTTGTACATAAACCTTCCCCTTATATCCATATGTGTGCTTATGAATTTGTTTCTCTAGTCTACTTGGACTAACACAGCCATTGAGTTATTTCACACTCATAATGACTCTGTGTATGACAGAGGGAATTGCCATTCCATCCTAAATCATCATCATGGCTCTTATATTTAGCACACTATGGAAACTCATCTCATCAATAGTCTTCCTATTTTTCCCTGTTTTCTCTCATTACCAAGCATGATGTCCTTTTCCACGAAATAGTCTTTCTTGATATCCTGACCAAAGGACATAAGATGAAGTGTTACCTTTTCTCTTCTAAAAATAATTTTAGTTGTCTTCCAAACTTCCTGGCTTAGAAAAGTGAATGCTTTCAGTACTTCCTTAGCTTGTTGAAACATTTCATTGGTATCCCATAAATTCCTGGAACCTTTTTTTTGGATAATGCTCTCGGTATATCTTGGACTTCTGCCTACAGCACCATTGATTCTTGTTCATATGCTACCTCCTGGAGTGATAGAATACAGATTAGAGCTTTGGGTTCAGTGACTTTGTATATTCTTTTTGTCTTATTTTGATGCTTCCTGTATCATTCAATCTTTACCTATGGAATCTTTTAATATAGGCACTTGACATTTTAATATTCTCTTTATTTCTTTCAATACAGAATATTCTGAATGTGCTACTCTTACTTGGCTGTCTAATTTTAGACCATTGTACATTTAATTTTAATATTTTACTTTGTCTTCTCGAACTTTCCCTTGAAATTTTCTGTTTAGCTCTCCGACTGTATATTTCTTCTATCTGTTGTAACAGCTCTATAATTAATGGCAAATTTCAGATCTCTTCTGATCTCCACTTTGGCCTTTTCTCTCCTGAATTTCAGAGGTCTTTTGATTTTTCATGAATCCCATACTTGATGTCACGCCACAGCTCTTCAGGTCTGTCATTAGTATTCACTATGCCAAATCTGCCCTTGAAATGTTCTCTAAATGCAAGTGGCCTAGACTTAAGGTCATATGTTGACTCTAATGGATTGATTTAGTCATTTTTTGCATACATCTGAACTTCTGTAATTGATGGTCTGTTTTACAGTTGGCAACTGGCCTGGTTTTAGCTGCTGAAATTGAGTTTTTTCTCATCATCTCTTCTTAGCTATGTTATCGATTTTATATCTGCAAATTCCATCTGGAGAAGTCTTCATGTGTAATTTGACTTTTGTGTTCTTGAAAAAAGATACCTGCCCTAAAGAAGTCATTTTCTTGAAAATCATTTTGCCATGATGCCCAGTTTCATTTCTAACAACCAGACAATATTTACAGCTACTCTTCTTTTGCTTCCAACTTTCATATTTCAATCACCAATAATGGTCAATATATTCTAGTTACATGTTTGAGCAGCTTCACACTGAAGATATTGGTAGACTTCATCAGTTTCTGCATCACTAGCTTTAGAGGTGTGGGAGGAAGAAAGGGCGTTTTGTTCCTGTAAGCAATTTCAGTCTTGGCAACTCAAGCAAATTTATCCTGGCCTCCAAGGTTTCCAGGAGTCCGCATTGACTCAATGGCAGTGAGTGAGTGAATGAGTGGGTGCTTTAGTGATGGTGCATAAATTTGAATAATTATATTTTGGGGCTTTCTTGAATGTGAATGGATATTAGTATATCACAGGCATCATTGTAATTCAATAACAATCTTGAAATATCCTTTTTGATGATAGTTGCAATGTCATTGGATGTTAAATCTTGAATCTGTCATCCTTAGCATAGTAAGCCACATAATTTTCTGATTTAAATGGCCAATACCAGCACATTTTACCCCACTAACTTTGAGAACATCAATATCTATGCATTCAATTTTCATTTTTGGCAACTTCCAATTTTCCTAGATTCATACTTCCTACATTCTAAGTTCTGATTTCTAGCTGATCTTTGCATCAATTTCTAGTCATTTTGAGTCGTGCCATCATCAAAAGGATGTCTTGAAGGCTGTCCACCTACAGATGTTTCTCCATGCACATCCTTGAGAAGGCAGCGCTTCCGTGGTCATCTTTTGAGCTGCTTCTAATATGAGGGGTTTGTCTTCTGGCACTCTGACAGTGTTCTGCTATCACATGCGAGGTTTTCAGTATCTGACAATATTTTGATGCTATCCATTAGATTTTCAGGAGTTAATTCCTCTGACATAAACAGAATGCTCTTTCTTCGTAATCTACTCTTAGTCTGGAAGCTCTATTGAAACCTGTTAACTTTGGACGACTCCACTGGTATTTGAATCCATGATATATTTCCCAACATTACACAACACTCAGGTCACCACAGTATTGACATACTGGCAGAAAAGTGGTGGCATGCTTTGACATCAATGCTGTGCAATTCAGAGTAAAGAAAACAAAGAACTAGCTTATCCACACTATGTGTAGTCTTCCATCCACACTACATGTAGTCTTCCAACCCACTGAAGCAGAATAAATGGTGGTTCTTGTCAACATCATGGTAGTTTGTCATGGTCCTAACAGATTCCCAATCATCTCATTCTGATATCTACATTATCAGATACTCTGTGTGATAAGTAGGTTTGTTTTGACAGCATGGCCAATGAACACATGTGAGATTAATTAAAGGGTGGAGAAAAAAATGACTCTGCAAGCCTCGCTTTTCTCTCTCTCTCTCTCCCTCCCTCCTCCCCTCCCTCAATCTGGAATCTTCAGACCAGTGTGCAGCCTTGATTGTCCTGTGCCTCAATTTGCAAGCTACACAACCTGTGGGACACCTAATCTGCGGGATGTGTCACTGTAAGTTGATGTTCCTTCAAGCCTGCTTCACCACACTACTGGAACATACACCTCTTGAGCTAGGGACTGTAGTACCCTGTCATGTAATGGACTGTTGGTGTGACCTGCTTTGCTGTTTGCTGCCTGTGGCAAAATAGCCTGAATTGATCTAAGGACTGCCACTGCACTAGCTGTCTCATGGAAGTGAGTTTGCACTGAGACATTTGTACTGCTTTATAGATTAATCGTTTATTTCTTGTGTTTGATATCTATCTATATAATTATTTATAAGATTATTAGTGTCCTGGTTTTTTTTTTTCTCTAACACATCCTACTTTAAAAATGTTCCAAATAATTCACAAAATGCAGTCTTTCTAATACTCATTTCCACAAGTTTCAGAACATCTCCAAGGTGAAATGCAGCATATACAGAGTATGGTTCTATGCATCTTAATCATGTAACACTCATACTACTGTGGGTAATATTTCCCTTATTTCTAGAAACGTTATCTGGTGTCCAATTTCCTTCTTTCCATTCATAAGCAAGACACTTAGATCTAACACTCGTCAAACCTATCTATGACATAGGTCTGTAGTGTGGGACAAACTAATCTTTGAGACATAGGATGTAGAATTAGAACTGTCTCATATTTTGAAGAGTGCCAGACTTCAAGTATTCCATTTTCTCATGCTTTATAATTGCTAAACATTGTTTAAAGGTAAAATTAGCTCCCTAATTTGGCTTAGTAGCTTTTTCTAAGGTGGTTATGAAGATAATGAGCCATGCCTCAATTTATGAGCAATCTAGGCAGGATAGCTTACTCAACCTAAAAATTACTTGCAAAGGATATGAAATGTTTACAGCTCTAGTTGGAAATACTGTATTAAGAATGTTTCTGGGGTCACATTAAAAATTAATTGAGAGGTTTTAAAAGTCTATGGGTTTTGTAGTTTGATGCAGCGAGGAGAAGTCGTCACAACAGTTTGGTATATTGCAAATGCTTTTTAATGTCAATATGATGATATATAAAGTATAGTTGAAATGTAGCCAGTCACATTAGCTAGTCTCATCTATATTCATGTCACACATTTCCTCTTTTTTCTAAAAAGAGTCTTGACTAAGATAAAATGCCCTCGCACACATTCATTCTGTCTGTAGTATTGTTGTTGCTGCTGCTGCTGTCAGGTGCCCTTGAGTCAGTTTTGACCCCGAGGGGCCCGATACACAGCAGAAACATGGCCACGCTCTGTGCTGTCCTCATAGCTCTCCCTCTGCTTGAGCCCGTTGCCTGAGACAAGGTGTCAATCCAACTTGTTGTGCACCTTCCTCGTTTCCATTATGCCTCAATTTTACCAGCCCTCAGAGCCTTCCCCGGGACCTGGTGTCCTGACACCACGTCTAAAGTCTGCAAGTTGAAGTCTTTGCCTCTAAGAAGCAGTCTGGCCGTACTTCTCCCAAGACCAACCTGTTTGTCCTTTGAGCAGTCCGTGGCCACATGAAAAATTAATTGAGATGTTGCAAAAGACTCTGGGTTTTGTAGTTTGCTGTACCCAGGAGAAGTCATAATAGCAGTTTGATATATTGCAAATACTATTTAGTATCAATATAACTGTATATAAAGTATAGTAATGCACTCAACACTCTTCTCCAGCACCACAATTCAAAGGCACTATCTTTAGCAAGTCAGACAAATTGAGTGAGTCCTCCTCTTTCTATAGACAAGAGGAGAATGAAGGGAGATGAGCAAAAGAGGTTTCATTCTTGAAATATTTATATCTAGTAAAAAGCAGAACAAAAGCACTTTAAGGAAGAACAGTGGCAAACAAAATAGAGTGTAAGATTAACAGCTAATTGTGTGGTACAGATGCAGAAGAGATATTGGGTTTGAGTGAAGAAAGGGAGACCATTTAGGTCTGGGATACTCAGAATGCTTTGCTAGGAAATCTCTCCCCTCAGAGGGGTAAAATTAAAAAAAAAAATCAAGCCTGTGGTTTGTGACTAGGGCAACTGTTCCCTGGGAGCCCACATGAATCAGTGAGTTTACTTCCCACTCACCAAACAGCAAACAGCTCATAAAAACTTTCAGCCATTACTGACCTTGATTAAAATGAAGGCTAAAGCTAAAGAAAGAAGTGTGAATTTTGGGCTTCCCAATGCACTGTTTTATTCATCGTCTCTAGAACCTGGTTGTAGTGGGACATTTTTGTCTAACCACAGAAGCCGTGGAATAAATGCAACCACTTATGCATGTGATGCTAGCTATCATAAATAACTACAAGCACATACATACCTGCAATTAACTAGAGAAGCACAGATGGCACAGGGAACCTTTCTATAGGTCCTGAGCCAGAACCCATTCCTCTCTGTTTCAGACAATGGCCTTGTGCAGTAACTGTGGACCATCACATTGCACAGATGGAAGGGAGAGTTAGAGGGCTATTGAACATCTGAATTTTCCCTGGGTGTCACAATTACAGAAACATCTGTGCTAAATATTTTCAAGCTGATCCACTATAAAAATTGGCAATGTTCAATAGCGCTCAGTGTCTTCCCTTTCCCGAGTGGGAAAGCAGTCTGATGATTGCATTTGGGACTACAGCATAAGGCATGTACCTAGGCTGATTGCTGGCTGTTTAAAAGGGCCTCATTTGCATCCTGCTGCTTGCAGTGTTCTTTCTTTATCCCTCCTCCTTTCTCTATTTTTTTTTTTGCTTGCAAATGCAAACTGAAAGGGAAATCACACCATTTACTGCACTTGTCATGGAAATGTGTCCCAAAGCTCGTTTAATGGAATGGACTGGGCAGGGGCAAGGCAAAGGAGGTCTCTTGGCAGTAATTGTCAACGTGCTGCCTGTAGACTCAGATTATATTAAAAGGGGTGATTGGTTCTGTCAGCATTGCTCACAAGCATGCACTCTATCCAAGGAATGCATGAAGCAGAGTGTAGTTCACATTTTCTAGGCCTATGATTTTGCCTCCAAGAAGTTTACACTCTTCCACAGAGCACTTCAAACTCCTATGCACATATGTGCCGAGAATTTCACAGAATACCAATTTTGAGTTAGAAAGCTTGCAATGGGTTCTCTAACTCTGAGATTACCTCTACACCACAATATTAAACATGTGGGTGTTCTCAGGACCTCGCTTTTCAAGTCAAGGTTCTCAATTTTGGGAATGAGACATGAAGATAGGAAACATGTTGTTTACTCTTTTAAATGATCAGATAATTCAAATGTCTCAAGTAAGTACTTTAACACCTGCCCCCAAATTAAAAAAAAATTACTGCCTATACTTGTGTTTAAGCTGAATTGTTCGGCACATTTTTTTCTTACTTTTTATTGGAGGCTCTTACATCTCTTATCACAATCCATACATTCATTCAGTGTGTCAAGAACATTTATGCACATGCTGCCATCATCATTTTCAAAGCATTCTCTCCTTACTTGAGTCACTGATATTAGCTCCCAATTCCTTCCCCCTCCCTCCCCTGCCTACCCCCCTTAATGAAATCTTGATGAGTTATAGATTATCATGTTAATAATTTACATTGTCCTCTGTTGCCCCTCACCTACTTTTCCATTATTCTTTCCCCTGGGAGAGGATTATAGTTGACCCTTGTGATCAATCCTCCTTTCTTCCCCTCCCCTCCCCTAATCCTCCAGGTATCTCTACTCTCCTTGTTGACCCTGAGGTGTTTATTTATCGTGGATTCCCTGTGTTGCAGGCTCTTATCTGTAACATGATCTAGTCTAATCTGACTTGTAAGGTTGAATTGAGGTTATGATAGTGGGGTGAAGGAAACACCAAAGAACTAGAGAAAAGTTGTGTGTTTCATTGGTACTTTACTGCACACTGACTGACTCATCTCTTCTCTTTGACCACTCTGTGAGGAGATGTCCAATTTTCTAGAGATGAGCATCGGATCTATACTCCATGTCCCCTCCACTGCCTGCCCCCCAGGCCCGAACTCTCACTCCCCACCCACCACTCCCCACCCCCACCATTTATGTTGGGTATGGTTTCCTTCAGGATCTTAAATTCCTGATACTTGATCCCATCAACACCTATGATCACAGAGACTGGTGTGCTTTTTACATGTGGGCTTTTTTGCTTCTGAGCTAGATGGCTCCTTGTTTTCTTCAAGTCTTTAAGACCCCAGATACTATATCTCTTGAAAGCGGGGCTCCATCGATTTCTTCACCACATTTGCTTATGCACCCATTTTGTCTTCAGCAATTATGTTGGGAAAGTGAACATCACAGAATGCCAGTTTGTTAAAAGAAAGTGTTCTTGTGCTGAGGTAGTACTTGAACTGAGACCCAATGTCCAACTACAACCTTATTTATTAGCATATAGATATAAGTACATGGTTCTATTCCACTCTCATTTTACACACACACACACACACACACACCTGTATTTATATTTCTATAAATGTCCTTTGTCTCCTGGTTCTTTTCCCCATTTCCTTTTGCTTCCCTCTTGCCCCACCATCATGTTTGGCATTCATTTGGGTTTAGTAGTTCCTCGCTGCTACATTGCACTTGATTAAGCCCCACTGAGTATTCTTCACCATACTTTGCATTTATTTTAGTTCATTTGTTGTTTCCTTGTCCTTGGACTGGCTCCCACCCCCAACTTTTTTTCTTCTGTATCTCCCCAGAACCACTGACCCAGTTTTTTTCATCTCTGAATTCTTTATCCCGCCTATCTTATCTAGATAGACATGAGCATCCATTACTAATCGCAAAAAACAGGCAAAACCAAATAAAACAACAAAAGAAATCAAAACCAACAAGACAGTAACAACAACAAAACATAAACAAAATAAACATAACAAAAAGAAAGCTACTTGCAAAATGGAAAGACTTCAAAATAGTGGAAGGTCTGTTTGTTGGCCTTTATTAGTGTTTTCCTGTAGAGTCTGATGGTGCAACACACTCTGTCTACAAAATCTATTTTTGGTATTCCCCCAGAAGTTTCATCACTCTGCTCCCCTTGCTGCTCTGTTGCATGCCCTTAGTATTTTCCCCGAATTATAGGGTCAAATTGTGCTCTATGTCTACAATGTGTCTCCAGTATTGTCCCCTGCAGAGCTATGGTTTAGAGTGGGACACCATGTTTCGTGTTCGGGCTGGCCCTGTGATCCTCTCTCTGCATTGTCTTCTCTAAGCAGGAATATTGTCCTTGGGGCTTAGTGAGCCAGGATGTCCTCTGCTTCATATCCAACCCTTTTTGTTTCTCCCATGTACTCTAATCTGACACGCCCCTCTCCCCAAGCTGTAGTACCAGGGCTGTCTTCTGAATTGCATTATTCTGGGGGATGGGGGAGGGTGTCCAAATAATTGAGATTGGGGTTGGCCCCTGCAGACCTCTCCATTGGTTCCCTGGCACATAGTGGTATGCTGTATTCACACCTTGGCGCCAATGATTGAAGCCTGGGCTCTCTCTCCCTTACTGTGGAGATAGAAATGATACCCTTCCCTTGCATAAGTTCGTGCCCTGCCCCCCCATCTGTTTCTCTCTTCCCTTTCTTTCCCTCCTTTATGTAGTTGGCTGCTGCATATATCCCTGGATTGGGTTTGGCCCCTACCATAGCTGCTGGACCTCACCCCAGGGATCTATGCATAAAGTAGTATTTTCCCTGTGTGCTGTTTTTGTTTAAAGCTTACCTCAGTGGACCCATGTTGTACTTACCCTTTTCTACTTGACTTACTTCACTTAGCATGATTTCCTCCAGTTCTTCCCATGCAGCAACTTTCAGCACATTTTTAATGCTGTTTTTGAGGTAAAATTAGGTGCCTTGGCTGATATTCAGGTCGGCTTATGTTGGAGTATATATGGTCTCTAAGAGGATTTGATATCATAATAATGTGTCTAATTTACATATGCTAAAGTTTTATATAGACTCACTAGACACGATTCTACAAACATATATTACATATTGAGATTTTATTTTAATTTCCTGGAATTCAAATTTCTGAGATGCAAGCACTTGATATAACCACCCAGGATGGGAGCCATACAGTATCTCTTAGTTACTGTGATAGGTAAGCTTATTGTGCCAACATGGCCAAAGATGATAGGTAGGACTGTTGTGCCAACATGGCCAATGAACACACGAGACCAATTGAAGGGCGGGGATAGATAATGGTTTGGCGAGCTCTTCCCTTGCTCTCTTGCTTTTGGAATTTGGTCAAGGCAGACCAGCCAACTGCCTTTTTCATACTGAGCCTCGATCTCCAAGTGACACTACCCATGGGACCGCTAATTGTGGACTGTGTAGCTGTGAGCTGAGGTTCCTTCAAGCTCTGCTTCACCATGCTCCTCCAGAATAATTATCTCTTGAGCTGTGGACTGTTAGACTCTGTCATCTGGCTGACCTGCTTTGCTGTGGGTTGCTTGTGGCCAGATAGTCGGAATTGCTCTACAGAGGACTACTCATCGACTGTCAAGATTCCAAAGACTGCCAGGCTACAAGGTGTCTCATGCAAGTGAGTGGCACCAAGCCATTTGTACTGTTTTACTGATTAGTCAACTGTTTATTTCTTATCTTATATATCCTCCTATCTATATAAATATATAAACAGAATTACTAGTGTTCTGGTTTTGTTTCTCTAGAGAACCTTGTCTAACACAGCTACAGATGACAATCTTAAAGAAAATGATTTCTAAAAATTCCTCTTAGTAAAACAATGGTCTGGAGTTTGAGATAAATAATTAATACTGCTTTGCATTGGACACTGGGTATTTTTTTAATGATTCTGTTTTAGGTAAAATAAATTCCAAAGGTCAGACTAGTTGCTGGTATAGAGTAAATGAATAGTAAAATGAATATTTTTCTTTTCCAGCCAATTATAAGAAATATCTTCTGACCTCAGTATTTCTTGGTGGCTATGGAAATATCCCATAATCATTCATTTGTTTTTTTATTTCATGATTGTGAAGACAAATGTTTTCTTTATTTAATTATTTTATTGGAAGCTCTATCAGATGTTATAGCATTCCATAGTTCAATTACATTAAGCAGTATTGTACAATTAGCACCACAATTTTCTTTCATCTTGAATTTCTTGATATCAGCTCTTCTTTCTTCCCTCCCTCCCTCCCTCTATTCTCCAGAACCCTTATTATTCTTTTTTGTCCCCTATTGTAGGCTTTGGGTTATTATTGGCCATATCCTATATAGTCCAATATATCTACATACAACTCTGTTTGTATGTAGATTCCCTTTGAGTGAGTTACTCAGGAAGAGATATCAGAAGTTCATAAACAAGCAACCAAATTGATGTGAAAGGGTGTAGGTTTAGTGGAGACCCCAAACCTATCTGTATGATAATTGGACAATCCCTCTCAGAAGGATCTCATGGAAAGAATGATAAATCCAGTGTGTGGTATGGCACGGATAACTATCCTCTAGCTCTTTAATATTTCCTCCAATTACTATTATGGTTTTTATTTGTTTTACCTCATAATTCATGTTATATTTGCCTATGTTCATTTGCATATTTAAATTTTTCGGTACCTGAAAGCCAAGGTAGATAACCCTTCAGAAGCAGTAATAGGTTTATTGGTATGTAAGGTTTACCCCTGAAGGTATGTCAGGAAAGACAGGGAAGGCAGGAATAGGAACCTGATAGCATTGATCACTATATAACTCCTCTCAGTTTTTTTCTATTGTGGCCCAGTTTTTTTATGCCAATTCAGTAAGATTTAGGGTGAGAATATTGGTATTTCCACTCATCTTCAGAACCTTGCTCACTCTCTAGTGAGCATATGATTCAAATTTGCAAGTCATCCTCAAAATGAACACCATTAGTTTCTCTTCTTGACTTCATGTAACACTTAAAGCAACATCTATTGTATTTTAGGGTACAAAAGAGACCCCAATCTCAAATATAATTTAAGGAGAACATTTATTAAGTTAGCCGTGATGCTGTAATGGTTTTGCATTCAACGGCAAATCAGAGGAGAGGAATGAGACTTGCTAATATTATAAAGACTTATAATTTCAAAGACCCAAGAAGCTGTTCTGCCTTGCCCTATAGTCTGGTCATGAGTTGAAATCAATTCAATGGCAGTGAATTTGATTTGTTAAGAAAGAAAAATACAGCTAGTCACAGATACAGTATCCAGATGAAGGAGGCCATTAGTATGAGGTTGTAATATGCTATCAAAGATGCCAAAGTTGGAGTGGCATTTAAATAAGGAATGGAACAAAGGGAACTGCCACAAATTCATAATTGTTGATAAATCTATGCTTCCTAGTTACAGATGGGACTACTGAAGCAAGGAATGTGTTATGATTGAGGCTAGAGAGAAGCATTTACAAGAGGGGTCCAAAGTCTTCCAAAGCAGGCAGAAAGGGTCTAACACCTCAGATGTAATCCTGTCCTCAGAAGGCACACCCTCTCAGAGGCCGAATCACCTCTGATCTTTTGGCTAAGATCAAATGTAGTATCAAGGGCTGCCCCTCCCTAGGCTGGCTGCAGAGGGGTGGAGCTAAGCCACATCACAATGCTAGCTGCTTGAGGGCAAGATGATCTCCATCATTGATTAATTAAAAAAAAAAAAGTTTAATCCATTCAATGAATCTTTGAATGGATTTTTCATTTCCACAGTCATCCATAATACCATGAAAGCATGATGCTCAAAGTTTAAGTTTTCATACAACTGTTAAAATTCATCAAACTCAAAGAAATGTATGAGAAAGCTTATTGTGAGATGTTGTTTCACAAGAAAATAGGGAAACAATTTTAATTTCAGGAAAAGCAAATCGCTCAATATATGTTAGCTCACAAAGAAAAGAGGAGGGAGAACTATAGGCCAACCTTAGGGCTCCACTTGCCCTTTAGTTAAGATCAAGTGATACATGATCACAAAGTAGTGCCTGGCTTTCCACCTTGCCACAATTTTAATATCTTGTAGCTTGTTTGTTTGTTTGCAGGGGGAACTTATAATTTACATATTATACAACTCAATAGTTCAACCACATCAAAAATTGCATAATCACCACAACTAATTTTAGAATATTTTCTTCATTCTTGTACTCATTCCTATTAGCTCCCTATTTCCTCCCAAATTACCCGCCATACTCTCAAATTAATCCAATTACTGTCT
The DNA here is from genome assembly GCA_004026705.1 of Nesogale talazaci. Lineage (NCBI taxonomy): Eukaryota > Metazoa > Chordata > Mammalia > Afrosoricida > Tenrecidae > Nesogale > Nesogale talazaci. Next base: position 83,507 of record PVJH01005429.1, on the reverse strand, counting down.
CTATAGAATTGCCTAAGTTGGATTTTGTTCACAGAGAAAACATTTAGAAAGCAAAACAAAGCAAATAAACTAAGTACTTTAATAAGGTAAAACAGATTTAAAAACTTCATTTGAAAAGAAAGCTGGAAATATAACCTAGTTAAACTTGAAATTCAACATCAGGTTACTTGGTTTCAAAGGGCAAAGACTAGATTGTCAACTTTGGGTGAAAGGAAAATGGGTGGCAGGTTTAATTTTGGTCAGCAATTTATTTTTAGTGAATATTTCATTTCTTAAGTAAAGAAGAATCATAAAATCAAAGTAAAATGTCTGTTATTAACTTTCCTTTTTTTGGAACTACTAAATGTCAGCCTCACGTTTGATGTATGGTGAGGAAGACAGGGATATAATCAAATAACTGGGCCCATTTGAAAAAAGAAATAAAAAGAGGTTATATATCTTGGCAGAAAGAAAGTGCTTTGAGAGCCATGGAGGACTGACTTCACCACTTAAACAAGTCTGTGAATTGGTGTGGTAAAAAGACATTAACTATACCCAAAGAATTGGATCTTTGTCCTTTGCTACTAAGATGATGGTCTCCTTGACATGGGGATTTTCCCAATGATTCCAATGCTTGCATAAAGTTTCCTGACTGTACCCAATGACTGATGACTCATAATGTTGGACTGGCTGAGTATGACAGAAAGACCCACCATGTGATATTCACCTCATGACCCACCTTCGTTCTTGTACTCATTCCTATTAACCTTGAATTCCTATGGATCTTGAAATTGACCTCATGAGATCAACCTCCTGAGATCATCCAACCACAAGAAAGAAGACCTAGGGTTGGAGTTATGTATTAGACCCTGGCTTTCCAGGGGTGTCAAGGGCTCAAGATTGACCTTTCAGACATAGAGTAACTGTTCTTTCTTCAGAGGTGTCGCTGGATGAGTTCAAACTGGACCCTGACTTTTATGCATGGCCTAGTTGATAAGACATATTGACATGCATGGGAGGGGTGGTAGTTAATCTGGTATGAATTGGGGACTTAAGAGAATTAAGAGTGAAGGGATGGAGTTTAGTCTGTCAATCAGATCATAGTCAATGAGGCCTCTCATTGGGCATGGCCTTCTGGAAATTCCTGAATTTCTGCGATGGAGTCAGTAGATACTTCCCTTTCTCTGCTCACTTCCTGGGAGATGCTCTGCTGACAAGACACATGGCACTTCCAGTGCAGAAGAGGCAATCTCCCTTAGAGGCTTGGTTGGATATGTCCATGATTGAGATCACTTTACTGGGGACAGTACTAGGGAATTGAACTGACATGTCCTATCAGACTACCTTGGTTAGAAGCCCCTGGACCAATCTTCTAAGCTCTTCTAATGATATATACATATTATATATATATATATATGTGTGCGTGTGTGTGTGTGTGATATCACACATTTATGATAATTTTCTCCATGTTCCACAACACATTTAAGCAGTTGTGTGACTTTGCATCCTGAGATGCCATTTTTCCTTTGTGCTCACGGTCTGCCTCTTTAGGATGATGTGTTTATGTCTTTGTATTGCCTTTGTCCCTGAAATCAGATTTGAGATTGGGGTCTCTTTCATACTCAAGAGCAATGATACATGGTAAATGGACATTTGCAATGAAATTTAAAGGTAAGGTGCTTGTGTAGGAGATAAGGAACAACTGGGCAAGATTTGGGGACCAATTAAATTGTTTTAGAACTACAAAAATCGATTGTGGCACAATGTAGCTACACATTTTTAACCCCATCCTAGGAGACTGAAGATTTCAATTTTCCAGATCACACAACTAGAAGTAGTACCACATTACTTAAAATATAATGAAGCCAGGAAAATGGACTATAAATAGAAGCAATAAAAGCAATATAGCTATAAGAGAGGGTCTGAGCCCGGTGGCGTAAGTGGTTGAGTGCAGGAATACGGCCTGTGGGCTTGGTGGTTCAAATCCAGCGGCGGCTCTCAAGAGCAGCGCTGGGTAGCTCCCACGACCACCAGAGGGCAGTGATGCCCCAAACAAACAAACAAACAAAAAAACTATAGGAGATGCCTGAGAGATACCCAAGTAAATAAACTGAAGCTCAAATCAGGTTAAAAAATAAGGCCTGGGATGTTTCCAAAAAAGTACTTTTATTTTCCCTCAGGTAAATGTACAGGTGACACCACATATTCTAACAATGCAAGAGAACACTTTCCGGTAAGGGATGAGCAGGGAAGCACCAAATAATGAATGCAGGTGGGTGCTGACAGATTCGGAGGCTGTCAGGTCCGGCATGGGGGCAGCTATTTAGTTGCCAGATGTTAAAGGGCATGTCTCTTAGCCCATTTGTTTAGCATAGGGTATTCACTTAGAAAGCATCTTAATTCAACGTGGCTTGTAGTCACTGCTGAGAGTTATACCTTTGCTCCTAACCCAGACCTTGCACTGCACTGTCACTTATTAAATGTACTATCAAGCAGTCGTGTTTTGTTTGTTTGTTTTTGTTTTGACATAGATCATCTGGATGCTGTCTTATTCCTTTGTCTAACTACAGAAAATATGATGTTAGTTTATCTCAGTTCTCTGTTATCTAAACTCTCCTCCCCTAGCGTCTTCTCTCCCTTCTGTCTCCCTCTAATTCTTCCCCTCTTTCATTTCAACAAAGACAGGGTTCTGTTTACAAAGAAGAAAACCACACAATAGCAATCTGCATAAAATTCCATGCTACAAAATTCAGCATAAGAACAAATATCTAAAATAATTGTGTTCTGGAGAATTGAATAATCTGATACAACTTACTCAAGAAAGGTTTATATAACATGCATAATAGCTTCCAGTGTGAAAACACTTTCTAATAAAACCCTAGGATGACTAATGCTGCAGTGGATTAAGCATTGGAATGCTTGATGGTTCAATTTTGTCAGTTGCTTTGGAGAAGAAAGATCACACAGTCTGCTTCTCTAAAGGTGCCCTGCCTTTAAAAACCTACAGAGCAGTTTTACTCTGCCTCCTAAGGACATTAAGGAGTCCTCCATGGTGCTGTGAGTTAGACCTGAGCACATGGGAAGCAAATTGCCACCATTCTGATTTAAGTTTCGAAACATTTCTGTTTGAAAATAAGGAATATAATAGGGAGAGGAAAATACAAGAATCTATTGTGGTGCAATGTACCTACAAATTTTAACCCCATCTAGGAAACATATATCCAGCAAAGTAGGCTTTAAAAATAAATAACCTCTGTTCTAGAATAAATACAATTGCAAAAGTGAAATATTACATCCAAATTAGAGAGTCTTTCACAGAACATCCAAGGGTTGTGAAAGATAAAATCTAAGGCTGCAGAAAGGAACTTAAATTAGCACCTACCTTCTGAGCACCAGGTTTCCAGAAGGCTATGAATAACAGTGAAAACCCCTAATTTGAAGCAACCCCGCCACCTTTGGTTAAGTCTCCAGTGAATTCCTTCTGACTTGGAGCAGAAGTGTTAACCATCTCACCATCCAACAGAGGGGGTAGAAATGTGGGTTTACGTAGATGTAGTTGTTAACTTAAAATTAAACACCAGATCATGTCTTCTCCCTTTTATTTTTTAAAAACTCAGTTTTTATTATTTTCTGCTTTCTTTTGGATTGAGGTTTCCTTTATTTTATTTAGTTATTGTTCCTCTTATTTTTAACGTTTTTTAAAATAAAACCCAGGATAGGTGAATCAATAGAGACAGTAATTAAATAGTATCTGAATGCAGAGCAGGAGCAAAGTGTAATGTGGAACTTATATTAAAGAATATCAGAATGAATAAAATGGCTTTTGAAATGAATCAGAGTGATGATTGCACAATTGAGCTAATGAATTTTATGGAATGTGAATCACATGGTAATTAAAATTTTTAAATTAATAATTTTAAAAGACAATCTCCACCTTTATTAAGGGTTATCAGGTAGGAGAAAATATTTTTAAGGAAGGGAACCTATTAAAGGCATGCCAAATCTATTAATTCTACTTCTGGTTGAAAACAACACCACCCATCATATGGCTGTATATACAAAAAGAAGTAGGACGTGCTTAAATATGTAATTCTTTGTTGAGAATATAATTCTGTCTTGCACTGGGTTCTGTAGAGAAGCAAATCCATGACATGTATATGTTGATGGTGATGTATATGATGTGTATGTATAGAGAGATGATATATAAACAAATCTGTCTTTGATGGAGATACTCCATCGCACATACTTCATACATGTTATGAGGAGAAATTAGTCCTAAAAGTGCCATCTTAGGTAAAGCTGAGGGACAGTGAACAAGAGGATGAGCCTTAACTAAATGGATGGACACCATGATCAGTGGACTAAGCAGTGGACTCAGCCATCGCTATGACTGTGAAGATGGTGCAGTACCTGGCCGAGCTCTGATCTGCTGAACAGTGCTTTCCTATGAGGTGGAACCCATGAGCGGACACCGAATAACAGAGACATAGGTAGGACAGATTGGTCCACAGCTGCAGGATGAGTTTCTTCCCTTGACTCATGTAGCTAGAGGGACCGATACGCTGAAGATCGGACAACCATACGGCGGGCTTCTGGTTGCAGAGATAAATAAATCTAAGGTTGACAAGAAGATGATAGACTGCCATGATCAGCAGGCAATACAGCATGAAGCCAGCTGCAGTTCAAAACACATGACGAGCCCAATGCAGAATTCAAACTCAACAAAAAGAAAGTCAGCTGCACACAGCATCCACCTGACACCATAATGCATGGTAGAAGTGCACCCTTACGATCCCCAAGGCACCCTTACGATCCTTCATGGGAGCAGAAAGACCCATATTTGTCCCTCAGAGCAACAGGTCGATTTGAATGGCTGCCCTTGCAGGTAACAGCCAAACACCCAACTATTGGACCACCAGGGCTCTCTTACTATGCCTTACATGCCAAACCACTTAGAATCCTGATCCAGTCCAATTGATACAAAACCTTGACTATTACATAATTGGATCCTGATAACTACTCCTATCTGTCATCCTGTAATGACATTGTTTGTAGTTATGGTGCTGGAAGCTATACCACTGGAATTTCAAACATTGGCAGAGGAGGCACATAGGGTTTAGGTTTCAGTGGAATTTCCAGACTATAAAAAGGGCCTGATAATCAACTTCTAAGAATTTATGAAGGAAAACCTTATGAGTCACAGGAGAACGTTTGAACTGCTTGCTTAGAATGTATCACTGGGGAAGGTAAATCACTGAAGAACGATATGAAGTTTCAGGAAATGGAGGGATACAGAAGGCATCAGAGATCTTCAATGAAATAGATTATCACAACAGTGATGATAAATGCAAATGTGCTAGAGATTATGAGGATGACAGTATAGGAAATCGTTTCTTCTCATCTATAAAATAACAATGTGCAGGAGTCAACTCAACAGCAGCTAAAAACAAAGGCTTGAGAAAATGTTCAATTTATATTTGAAGTATAAACTTTATATAGATAAAAATAATGAGGATGATGATTATATGCACTAATCATTAAAAATTATTGCAATGAAAAATGCCACCATTATTTTCCATTACATCTATCTATTATTCCCATATATTTCAGGGATCTGGAAAAGAGAATGAAAAACTGGTTCCATAAACATTAGTAATTGGGAACAACGAAAAGATGAACAATGGAAAGATGGGTAGTTCCATCCAAGGGGGGATATTGTCTATATCTCCACAGGGAAAGAGGGACCAGACTTCTACCCTGTGCTCCAAGATGTGAATGCAACATTCTATCATGAAGCAGGGAACCAGTAGAGAAGTCAGAGGGGCTGACCCCAATCCCAACTAAGTGGACACCCCCCCCCACACACACACACACCTCCCTGCAGAGGAATTCACTACTTCAGAGGACAGCACTGAAGCTCCAGCTCAGGGAGAGGATATGTCTGACTAGAGCACATGGAGCAAATGAAGGGGGAAGAAGAAAGAGTGGAACACATGCTATCCCAGCAACCCTTGAGGACAATATCCCTGTTCAGAACAGCCAGTCACACAGAGGACCATATGCTGGCCATACTACTAGACATACAATCCCTCACTGACCCTTAACCCTACAGGGGATAACACTGGAGACACAGGGTGGGAATTGTGCCCAATCTGACCACAGCTACACCCAGGCAAAACACCAAGGATGCACAAGCGAACAGCGAGGGGAGCAGAGGAAGGAAGTCCCAAGGGAATACCAAAAATAGACTCTGCAGCCCGGATGTGGCATCCCACCAGAGAGGACCAGAACACTCCTAAAGGTCAACAAACAGATCTTGAACTATTTACAGACACTTTTTTTGTCATTGTTGTTGTTGTTGTTGTATTTTCTTGCTTTGTTTTGCTGTTTTGTTTTTATGTATATTATTACATCTACAGATCTATCTAGATAAGTGAGGTCAGATAAACAATCTAGAGGAGAAAACCATGGGATCAACTGTTCCAGGGGGACAGGGGAGATGTGGAGGTGGGGCAAAGGGATTGGTTTTAATAAACCCAGGGACAAGAGAATAAGAATTCATCCAAAATAAGTGGCAAGGGGGGTATAAGAGGCTGGATTTGGTTTGATCGAATGCAATATAACTGAGAGGAATTAGTGAAACCCAAATGAAGACTGGGCATGATAGTGGGACAAGAAGAAAGTAAAAGGAAATAACTAGAAGGCAGAGGGCATTTATAGAGGTCTAGATACAGACATGAATATATGTAAAAATATTTATGTATGATGATGGGAAAATAGATTTTGTACAGACATTTATAGATTTAGTGGTAAAGATGAGATGTACTTTGGGCCTTCAACGTATGGGCCTTTACACCTTCAACGTAAGGACAATTTGTTCTATTAAACTGGCATTCCATGATGTCCACTTTCCCAACAAGATTGCTGAAGACAAATGTAGGCATAAGCAAATGTGGTGAAGAAAATCAATGGTGCCCAACTACCAAACGATTTAGTGTGATAGTCCAGATAGACTGGAGAAACAAATTCATAAACAACAATATGTATATAAAGAGGGTTTTATACAAAGGGTAATTGGACATTAAGAAAACACCCCAACTCAGTCCAGTCCAATGTCATAAGTCCAATATTAGATCATATGTCTGAAACCAATCTATAAAGTCCTTTTCAGACTCATGAAACACATCCAGTTATGCCAAATGCAGGATGATCTCAAGCCATTGGGTAGAAAGTCTTTAGGTCCAGTGATGGTGTGAACATCTCAATGCTAGCAGGAGTCTTCACGTGGATTCTCTGGCTTCAGAGTTCTGGTTGCATCCACGTGGCTTGTCTGGCTCAGGGCACTAGGGTAGTACCATGTGCCTTCTCCTCAAGTATATCTCACAGGAAGTAACTTTGTTATTAGATGGGCTCTTAGCAAGTCAGTATGACTCTTGCTTCCAATAAGGAAGTAACCGATTTCCCAGAATTCTCAGAGAAGGCCATGCCCATATAGAGGTCTCATTGGCTATCTCCAGATTGACAGGTTAGACTTCACCCCTACACTCTTACTCCTCAAATTGACACCAGATTAGGTGACTGTCACATATAGCATCTGGGGGTCTTTAAAGCTTGAAGGTAAACAGGCAATCATCTAGCTGAGAAGCAACAAAGCACACATGGAAGAAGCACACCATCCTGTATGATCATGAGGTACACGGGAGATCAGGCATCAGGCATCAAAGAACAAAAAATCAAAGAACAAAAAATCATTATCATGTGGATGAGAGGGGATGTGCCATAGAAGGGGGATCCAAAGACCATCTGTAGACAACTGGACATCCCCTTACAGAAGGGTCTTGGGGAGGAGCTGATGAGCCAGTCATGGTGCGGTGTAGCAACAGTAAAATATTTAACCTCCCTCTAGTTCTTTAATGCTTCCTCCTCTCAATGATCAGGATTCCAATTTTACCTTACAAATCCGGCTACGCCAGAGGATGTACACTTGTACAGATAGGAACTGGAAAACAGGGAGTCCAGCACAAATGAATTCCTCGGACCACTTTTGAGAGTGGCAATACTAGGAAGTTGGAGGGAAAGAGGTGCAGAAAGGGAGAACTGATTGCAAGAATCTCTATATATCCCCATCTCTGGGGGACAGACAACAGAAAAATGGGTGAAGGGAGACATCTGACAGTGTAAGACATGACAAAATAATAATAATCTATAAATTATCAAGGGTTTTTAAGGAAAGTGGGGCAGGAAGGGAGGGGGGAAATGAGGAGCTGATACCAAGAGCTCAAGTAGAAAGCAACTCATTGTAGCCTGCCTCGGTGGGATTCTGAGACCCCCAACTCTTATGGGAATAGAAAGTCTTGTCTTTCTCCTGTGGACTGGCTGGAGGTTTCAAACTAATGACCTTGAGGTTTACATAAAATATGTAATACTTGAGATATCTTTAAAATTACTAGGGCAAATATAAGATGAAAAATAGTTTAAAATATACCAAATACCTTTATATTTCAATGACTTTATTTAATATCAGTTGCTCAGTTTGGGGTTGGAGTTATCATGAAGTCCATTTCTAGAGACTTAAGTCAAGGAACCGGCTCTCACCTTCCTTAACTTCTTCATGCTGAATGATTAGGAAGCGGTACACATAGCCAAAGCTGGAACAAAAATATTTCCCTGAGTTTGACAGGTGACACCACTATGTATTTGGTGATGAATTATTTGAGAAGAATGACTATCAGACTAGTCGCAAAGTTTTGTAGATTAGAGATGTCCCAAATGCCCACCTCTTTCAAGATATTTTTCTACTGCATCCTCCCACCACACCACCACCATGACCACTGCTCCTTTCTGGAATCTAGTTCCTTATGTCTCTGGATTAATTCACTCCAATGTCCTTCAGAAATGCAAAACACACAGGGTTGTAGGTGCTTGTATTAATCCAGGTTGACTAGAGAAATTTATTCATCAGCATTCATCTAAGTGTAAGAAGAGGCTTTATATCAAAGAGTAATTGTTTATTAAGATAGTATTCCAGCCCAGTCCAAATCAAGTCCATAATTTCAATATTTGCCCATAAGTCCAATACTAGTCCATAGTTCCTTTTTCAGATTCATGAAGTCATATGCAATGATGCAAATTGTAGGAATATCACAGGCCAGTGAGCACAGAGTCTTATTGATCCTTTGGCAGTGGAAGTATCTCAGCCCTGGTGTGGGTCTTCACATAGCTCCTCCAGTCCTCCATTGTGGCTTTTCAAGAGGAAGGTGGAGCAAAGAGAGAAAACTCTTCAACTAGTTTCTCAAAAAAGTCTGCATGGTTTGTCAATAGGAAGAGGAAGACACACACACACACACACACACACACAGAAGCCCCACTCCAGGGAGGGGAAATTTCCAGAATCCCCAAGAGAAGGTCACACTCAAAAGGAGACATAATCTGTGACCTGACTGACAAGCTGGACTCCACCACTATGCTTACCAAGCTGACGCAAAATAAGGCAACTGCCGTCATGTTGTTCAATCCCCTATCTGAGTTTCAGATAGAAGTGAGCCACCTGCAAAAGTCAAAAAAGATTTTTTTGCATGCCTATCAAAGCTCAGTCAGGAAGCAGAAGTCACACCCTCTATTCTACTCAAAGATGGCTTCAAGGAAAGAAAGGCTATGACTCGACTAAGGTCAGATCTTAATGCCATCCTCATCCTGCCAAATATGAAGCCCAGGTGGTATAGTGGTTAGGAGAATTTGCCTGTGATCTGCAAGGTTGGCAGTTCAAAACCACCGGCAATCCCAAGGGAGAAAGTCTGAGCTTTCTACTCTCTTAAACTGCTACTTCCAGTCTCAGAAATTCTTCAGGGGTCCCTATGAATCAGCATTGACTAGATGACAGTAAGAAAGTTGGGAAAAATGGGAGGACAGGCACAGCTGCGTAGAGTCCAGAATAATAATTCAAAACATAAAGGTCATGACCAGATGAGTCATATTGATTAAATACAAATCACTATTATGTAAGATGCTATCAAGGATGTGTATAGGCATTCCAAAATTTACGATGATTGATTTGATTTAAATGACTTCGGCAAGGTTTGGCTTGAACACCATTTTGTCCTAGGCTCTGTTTCTGTTTCTCAGAGTGAGCCGTGACGAGAGAAGGCATACAAAAGGGGTCAGCTTGAGCTCAGGAAGAACGTAAATTAAAGCAAGCTAACTAACATGCAGAGAGTTCCTTATGCAGGCAGCTAGCGTGCCATGTCTAAGTAATTCACCAGAAATAGTCAATCAGAAAAGTGCATGCCAGCGAATCACCACGTTCTTTACTATTTCAGCAGTTCAAAACCACCACCAGAAAAGGATCAGGTTGTGTGTTCCCATAACTCTCTAAATTCCATAGGGTATGTAAGAGTCAGAATCCACTTGATGGCAGTGAGCTCTGGTTTGAAATTCACAGGACTCATACATCCTCCTATAGGGTCACTGGGAGTCACCATCCACTTGATGACAATAAGTTTGGCTTTCTTTGCTTAGCCCTTGAATCTAGCCTATATTGTTCTAACTTTACAAGAGATGACCCTGAGACTTATGACCTCCACATGCTTGAGGTCATTGACCCCTTTGAACAAATACTTTTGCTGTATTTTACAATAATATACTTTTCATTGATGGTATGCTATTCCATTCACATGTGCAGAACATCCTCTGTTTCCATGTTTTACCACCATAAAATTTCAAAGATATCCAGTTCTTCTTCATAAATATTTACATTACTCAACCAGCATACCTTTTCTAAGAATCCACTATGTACAATAAACTGTTATTTATACGCCTTAAGAATTAAAACAAAGTGAAAGCAAACTTTTATCCAAAGGAGCATGTACTCAAGTAGAAGACATTTTTCTCTGTAACTAATGAGAGTTCAATGAGGTCTGCTTCAAGCTCTTCTGAAGAGAGACATGGTGGCATCTCTTCTACTGCCTTCTGAAGATAAGAAATTCAAGGACTTTGCTTTACCGTGAAGCCTGGAGGCATAGATCTTATACTTTTAACCTTTGTCTCCACAGTGTTTTGCAGATAATATGTGCTCAGCAAATGCTTATTAAATTAAATGGAGTGCACAACCTTACTCATATAGAATCATGATGTTTGGGTAGTTCTGCTTTCTCTTGTTGCTCCTTTGATCTAACCCAGTGGCTGCTTTGGAAACATAATTGCAAAGCCAGCACACTCTTCCTCCTAACTAGAATCAAAGATAATCTTAGCTAGAGGAAAATAAGACTTTCTTCTGTACAACCCTAAAGGATTCAGGAAAAAAGATCTTACTATACTGACAAGATCTGCCTATGGAACTCCTGAAATTTTAAATACTTGACATCTTAAGCAGGGCCAGGATTATCCTACATTTAGGCTAACGTCTGAATTTTAGTGTTTTCTGTATTATAGAGATAAAGAGTAAATGTATTATTTTCTTAATCCCCATACAGTAAGAAACAGACTGAATATAAAAGAAATTAAGAATTAATATTCAGTAATTGTATATAATATATGTATCATACATTATATATAATACATTATATATGAGTTGGATAGCTTTATCTTTTGTCAAACAATGCTTGCTTTTCCATTGAAAACATTGCTGAGCTGTCAATCTCTTGGATAGTACTACAGGGATGGAATGGGATGGGATTGGATGCATTATCTTTAGTTTATGGAGCTATTATATAATTAGGTGTCAGCTTGAGACATTTGAGAGTTCAGGAGTGGAGACTAGTCTGTCAATCATTTCATAGTCAATGAGGTCTCTATATGGGGTTGGACTTCTCCCAAGGATTCTGTATTCTTCCTGGAAGGCGGGAGACACTCTCTCTGGGCTCACTCCCTGTGAGACATTCCTGTGGAAAAGATACATGAAGAAAAGTTGATGGAGCCAGACCACTGGAGTTTGAAAAACCAAACGGAGACCCCTGCCAGTGCTTAGGTGCTTACAATGCCTCTGAATCCATAAGATTTCCCACCCACTGGCCTGTGACCTTCCTGCATTTGGCATCATTGCATGTGTTTCATGAATCAGACAAGGATCTGACAGGTTGGTATTAGAAATATTTGCTGATACTTATGGACTTGATCTGGACTGGGCTGGGAAGTTTTCTCAATATTCAATTGTTCTTGTCTATAAAGTTCATTACTACACACATATGAGTGTCCATGAACTTGTTTATCAAGGCTACCCAGACTAACACAGTTTATATCTCCCCAAAACTGAACAGGAGAAGCAATTCAACATCCTTATTCTAATAATGATGTAGCTTACTCTCTTGAAAGTCAACACTCCATCCAAGTACATATCATTTTTTTCCCATTGATCTCTAAGACAGTAATACATCAATTAAATGCTTGGATTTTTTCAAATGTTGTTGTTTCTGATGTTCAGTCCCTTTGAGTCGGTTCAGAACCACACACCCCCTATGTATAATAGAACCATTCACTGCAGCTTCCTCACAATTATTACTGTGCTTGAGCTCCTTGCTGTAGCCATGGTGTCAGCCTATCTCTGGGAGGGCCTTGCTTTCTTTTGCCACCCCTCACCTTAACCAAACCCAATGTCCTTCTCCAGAGATTATTCTCCCCTGACAAAATGTCCAAGTTAAGTAAAAGGAAGTCCCATCATGCCTGCCTCCAAGATGCACCCTGGCCTTACTTCTGAAACAGATGCGCCCGATGCTTTCATGATGGCTGTGTTTGTCATTTTAGCAGCCCACAAGATGCTTATTCTTCTCCAGCATCACAAATCAAATGTGTTGATGATTCTTTGGTCTTCTTTATTCAGTGTCCAACTTTAATATGTGTATGAAACAATTGTGTTACCATGGCTTGGGGCAGGCAGGTCTTAGTCCTCAAAGTAAATCCTTGCTCTTCAATATCCATATGAAGTGTGCATATGAAGAAGAGACAAGATCATGTTTAATGTACAATTTGAGGTGTATGAGTCTTCATTGAGTTGATTCTGGTTCACAGAAGCTCCATGGGCCTGAGAGTGGACCTGGACTCCAGGCGCTCTTCAGGCCTGATAGTTGGAAGCCTCTTGCTAAGGCTGTCTTCCGAGGTCCCTCTGGGATTAGGGAACATGGTGACGTTGGGGCTCTCTATCTGCTGAACTCATTTACTTCCAACCACTTGGATTCAAGTTCAGCTACATCTAAAAGACCATAATACCTACACATTAACAACTCTCTTTGAAATGAAAGAAATGATTTATTTTCAAGCCATTTCACCAATATCTGGTAAGCAGCCCCTTTCCAATACCTGTCTCTGAGGTTTTTCTTCTTTTCTAGCAACAGTACCAACTGCCAACCTGTCAAAAGATGCAGCTTTTGCTTCCCCATGGCAACAGATCCCTACCCTGAATGACAGGATTTCCATATTGACAACTGGAAATGTCCCAAATAACTCTCCAAAGCACCTGGAGTTTAATTTCACATCTTAACATCCAGAAGGAGTCTTTTTCATTATTTCTCACATGTTAAAGTGAGGTTATTTATATGCCTCAAAACTGATGGCGTGATGACAGCCAAGCTGAGCAGAGAGTATCTGAAAGATTCAATAAACTTAGCTTCCCTGGAAATGGTATACGGATGCCTTTCAAAAGATTTGAATGATCTGCCTAAAATAGCGAGGAACTTTAAGACATCTTTTCATTTAAAATAATGATAACACAAAAGTACCTAGTCAAATTAAGAACAAAGAGAGTAAGGATAGAAATGTTGCTATAAAAAGGCCTCCAGCATCCCATGTCAAAGTGTAAGTAACCGCTAGAGAACAAGTATTTGGGCTGCCGAATAAGCCCCTTTTAATAGAAGGAGACCCGTATTTCTTTCTCCCCGATGGCAGCTCTTCATCGCTAAAAATAGCACATTGAAAACTGGCTAAATGGGATGTTTTGAATAAGCTTGAATTATAGAGAGTGACCTGAATAAGAGAAATGCACAGGACTCCAACCCGTTCACTTTGTCAGTTTCTCTCAGAATATCTTCTTAATCTCTCAGCTGTCTGATGGGATTTAGTGTGTAAGATCATCACACAACTCTATTTGAGGCACAGCACTTATTTGGGGATGCAATTTAAAGTTGAATTTTCTGCCTCACAATATTGACTTCTATTTTTATTCTGAACTCCATTTTTCTACACTTGTAAATGAGTGACACTGCAATACAATTTCATAGAATGCAAAAATTGAAGGTCTTTCCTCACAGGATTCTTTTGTGTGACATACGCCTTCTTTCTCTCTCATCTGGGTTAAAAGGAGAGAATGACACGCTATTACCATGTACGAATGGGCTCTCCCTTTCCTTATTTTCCAAGCGCTGTTCCATGGGTGCTGATTTGGACCTAAGTAAAAGGACATCCTGCATCATCGCAGTCCTTGCTCCGTATATCAGGAAGCTGCTCGCTGGTGCGGTTGTAAGGATTTTGTTTCTTTATGCTGACATGCCATCCACAAGAAAACTTTTGACTCCATCAATAGGATCTCAAAGTTCTCTTCACTTTCATCCAGTAAAGTCCTGTCATCAGCTTAGCACAAGTTGTTAAGGAGGCGTCTCCCAATCCTCGTTACCATGTTCCTCTTCACATGGAGACATTTCTAAGGTGATTTGCTCACATACAGGTTCACATGCATCGAATGTGGTGCGAAGCTGTAACCCTGACACCCACCTGTTCGGCAGAGCCAGGCAGCATTTCATTCTGTTGCACATAAGACTGCTACATGTAAGAACAAACTTTATGCACCTAGCAACTGCAACATTCTATTTACAACAGCAAAGACCTTACCGTCGTGGTTACTGTTTTGTTTAAATTGAAACTGGCTGACGTCCTCAAAGAAAGTTTCAACAAAATATATTGACCTATTGCAATTGCCCAAAAGGAATGTTTATAGATTTCTTTTCAGGCTCTTCCCTGTCCGTTTCTGAAATATAATCACAAGTGATGAATGGACTGTTGGACTACTTCATTCCCAGCTCTCAGGCTCCAGAGCAGAAGAGATGCCTACACACTTAAAAAATATCTAAAAAGTATAGACACATGGGAAAAGAAACCTAGATTTTTTTGAAATGTCTTTACCTCAATATCTAGGAGAGGTAAAGGTACAGATCTAGTCACTAGATGAGTTGTTTCTTGGAGGTATGGCCGGGGAGATGAGAAGGGAAGGAGGAGTTAATAACATTGATGACAAGGAGGAAGCATTTGTTCTAGACCTGATTATAGTGATGACTGTATAATTCTTTACAATATGACTGAAGTATGGAATTGTATGATGTGAATTATACATCCATAAATCTATTTGAGGAAAGAAATATAGGTTATATCTAGTCCTTATTTTTGTTGTGCAAAATACAAAATAATCATGTTTAGTATTTGGGGATTTTTAAACATTTTGTTGGGGGGTTTGAACAGCTCTTATCACAGTCCATCCACCCATCCATCCATCCATCCATCCAGCACATTTGTATGTTTGTTGCCTTCATCATTTTCTTTCTACTTGAGCCCTTGGTATCAGTTTCTCATTCTTTCCACCTCCCTCCTCTCCTCTCCCTCATGAACCCTTAATCATTTATAAATTCTTGTTATTTTTATGTCTTACACTAACTCAGGTCTCCCTTTACCCACTTTTCTATTGTCCATCTCCCAGGGAGGGGGTTATAGGTAGATCAATGTGATCCGTTCCCCTTTTCTCCTCTCACCTTCTCATTACCCTCCTGGCATCTCTATTCTCATAATTGGTCCTGTGTAGTTTTATTGTAACAATTTTGTGAAAGTGTATTGTGATTCTTTTATTTATTTATTTTTGTCTGATTCTTTTAAATCAATGAAAAAAGTGTGATGATCAATCTTGCCACTTCTTTCATTAATAGAAGGAAAACAATGACATTACCATTGTCTAATTGTTCTTTGTGTGTTCCCTGTTTTATATGATATATTACATAGAAGTTATTTGCTTCCATATCACATCATAATAAAATCATTTATTTTTATTTATCATAAATAGCTCATTTTTTTCTTTTTAGGCATTCAAGGAAATATGGCATTTGTTTCTAGAAAGAAAAATCAGTGTTTCTCACACAGGGTTGGTGGGTTGGTGTTGCTCCTGGGAGGGAACTTATGTGATACAATATGAATGAGTTTCAAATTGTAACAAAGTTGAAGTATACTGGCATCTAGTTGGTAAATTCCAAGGATAACCTTAAATATCCTAAAATGAACAGGATAACCTGCTAATGACAAAAGCTACTCCGTCCCAAATATGAGTAGTACTGAGTTCTAAGAAACCCACATTTCATGTAAGCCCATCTTGTACATTTCTACTTAAGTCTATCTACATAATATCATCTGAGTGCCAGCCCTGAAACCCTTTCATCCATCACTGCTACTCCTCTGAATTGTGGTCCACTTTTCAGGCACACGGCTCATAAGCTACTTGTTGCCTTCAATATTCCATCAATCTATACAAATGCTCAGTTTATAGAATACTCAAATTATATAGCAATATCATTGATATCACATGTCAGTCAATGTTTGCTTATGATCATTGTCAATATCAGATGGATATTGGGTGAAAGCAGAGAATACCAGAAAAACTATTGACTTGTGTTTTATTGACTATGCCAAGGCATTTGACTTTGTATACAATTGTTCTTTGATATACAACTCTCTCTTCTACATATATGAGTGTCTCTGGGTTTGCTCTGATAGTCAACCCAGTCTAACAAAGATGAAAAGACTTAGTCACAGGAACTTTGGACATGTTTTTAGGAAAGAGGGGCAGCCACAATGATGAAAACCCTCAGTAAGATGGATCGACATAGCAGCTGCAATAATGGGGCTCAAGCCTTGAAGCAATTGTGCAGAGGATTGAGGACTGGGAAGTAGTTTGTCCATGTTTCATGGGGTCAATGTGCTAGGTCAGGTTGACTAGAGAAACAAATCCAGGTACACTCATGTGTGTAAGAGAGAGTTTTTTATCAAAGAGTTATTGCATATGAAGAAAACGACCCAACCCAGTCCAGATCAAGTCCATAAGTTTGATATTAGCCCAGATGTCTGATACCAGTTTATAAATTGCTCTTTAGGCTCCCACAACTCATTCAATGATACTGAATGCAGGAAGATCACAGGCTAGTGGGTGGAAAGTCTTGGGGAACCATTGGTGGTAGAAGCCTTTCAGCACTGGCATAGGTCTTCACTCTCTGTGGCTACTCCAGTTTTAGGGTTCTGGCTTCTCAGCATAGCTGCATATGGCTTATCAACAAAAATATACAGCTGAGAGAGATTTTGATCCTTCTCCCAGGAGAAAAAGAGGAAGTTCCTAGATTCTTTCTGGTGGGTGTTACCTTGGACCTAATTCACAGGCTAGGCTCCACCCCATGCATTCTATTTATCAAGCTGACACACAATTATGTAACTAACAGTCAGTATGGGTTGCAGTTGACTAGATGGCATCTAACAACCTAATAATTTATAAAAAGGTCTTTAAGACATTTGTGGGAAAATACATTTCCTTTAAAATTCATTCTTGAAGAAGTTTTTGAAAGCCTTGATCCTCTAATTATATATAAATTGCATAAGGCATGCCTTTTGTGCTTTCTTATTTTAGTGGATATAGTAACTGGTAATTAATCGACCTGGAATGAGCCAAATGTAACTTTATTACCTCAAATAGGGTATTTATTTTCTGAATGGTCAAATAATTCTGTAATTTGGAAACAACCCAAATTTCCACCAACTGATGAATAGATGAAAAAGCTGTGGTAAATACATCCAATGAAGTACTACGCATCACTGAAAAGCAGTGATGAATGCATGAAGCTTCTCGCCACATGGCAAGAACGGAAGGAAATTATGCTAAGTAAGCACAAAAGTACAAGTACAACATGAGTCCCCTGAGGTAATCTTAAAAACAAAAACAAAAACAACAAAAGAAAACCGCAAAAGAGGTATAAAAGAGACGTAGGGAAAATGCTACTGTACACAGAAATTTCTAGGTGACGCCCAGGTAGAATGGCAGACAAAATTCAGGGTTACATATGATACCCAACTGAGGGGGGCTTGTGGGGAGATGGTGATGTGTAGTTGGGGAATGGGGTACTAACCCACCCAAGGCATACATTGTTTGTGTATTGTTTATATCTCCACAGGGAAAGAGGAACCAAACCAACCCTGTGTTCCAGGATGTGAATGCGGCATGATGGCATGAAGCGGGGAGCCATGGAGGGGTCTGAGGGCTCAACCCCAATCCCAATTACTTCAACAGCTGCCCCTCCCCCCCCCCAGGGGAGTTTGCTTTGGAGGACAGTGCTGAGGCTGCAGCTTGCAGAGAGGGACAAGTCTTACCAGAGCACACGGGAATGAATGAAGGAGGAGGAAGAGGGAGTGGAGTACATCCTGGCCACTGAGCCCAAGGAGGATCACCCCACTCAGAACATCCATTGCACAGAGAAGACCATATGGCCAGCCTCACTATGAAACAGTGTCCCTCACTGACCCAAGGTCCTACTGGGGTGACACAGGAGAAGCAGAGTCTGGAGTGCACCTGATCTGACCCCACCACATGGAGGTCAGGGCAGACAGCAGAGCAGCAGGAAGGACAGAGCATGGAGTTTCCGAGGGCATGCCAAGGTATACTTTGGGGCCAGATATGGCACCCCATAGGACTCGCCCGGGGGACACTCCTGGAGATCAACGAACAGACCTTGAACTATGTGTCAGTCTGGGTAGACTAGAGGAACAAATTTCACAGACATGCATATGGATACAAAGAATAGGTGTATATTCAAGAGGAACAGGACACTGAGAAACCAGCCCAGCCCAGTCCAGCTCAGAGTCACAAGTCCAATATTAACCCATATGCCCGAAATCCATCCACAAAGTCTCCTTCCGACTCACAAAGTCACAGATCAGTGGGTGCAGAGTCCCGGCACCAACAGGGGTCTCCCCTTCGCTCCTCGATTCTAGGGCTCAGGGTCCATCAACAGCATCCTGTAGTGGCAGAAGCAACTCATTGCTAGCAGAGGCCTCCATGTGGCTGCCCCAGTCTCAGAGGTCTGGCTCCATCAGGGCAAAGCTGTATGGTCTCTCTGCCGGCTCCTCCAGCCTCTCGAATGTTGCCAGCTTGTCTTGCCCATGATTTATCGTCTCTAAAACTAACTCCCAACAACTGGGGAAGATAGCTTCTCATGTTCACGAACGAAATATTATGAGATTTCCCAGGAGTCTCAAGTGAAAGCCATGCCCACACAGAGAACTCATTGTCTACTCAATGGCGAACTCCAGATTAACAGCTAGACTCCACCCCTACATTTCAATCATAAAATTAACATGAGCACATGACTGCCACAAACTATTTGCACTTTTTCCTTTTGCTATTATTATTATTTTATTTATTTATATATTTTTTCTGGACATTGGTTTTTTGGTTGTTGCCATCATTTCATTTTCTTCTGTTGCTTCATCTTGTGATGTCTTGTTTTTCTGTACATATTATTGTCACTGCCAATCTATCTAGATAGGATAGACTGAATGAACAGTCTGGAGGAGACTGATGGGGGGACAGAGGAGATGGGGAGGTGGGGGAAAGGAAGTGGTGTTGTCCATCCCAGGACTTAGGGAGCAACAAGTCATCCAAAATCAGTGGCAATGTGGATGCAACAGGTTTAATAGGGATAGATTGAGAGTAATGTAACCGAGAGAAATTACTGTAACCCAAATGAAGGATGAGCACGAGAGTGGGGACAAGAGAAAAGTAAAAGGAAATAGCGGAAGGAACTGGAAGACAGAGGGCAACTATAGAGGTCTAAATACAAACATAAACATAGATGAATATATTTACATATGATGATGGGAAAAGAGATCTACATGCATATTGTTTCTTATAGGGTTAGCCTTAAGGCAGCAGATGGATATTGGACCTCCACTCAAGTACTCCCTCAATGAAGAAAACTTTGTTCTATTAAATTGACATTCCTTCGTACTCACCTTCCTGACACAATCACTGAAGAAAAAAATGTACACAAGGTAAAGTGATGAAGAAAACTGATGGTGCCTGGCTATCAAAGATACAGCATCTGGGGTTTTAAAGGCTTGAATGTAAACAAGCGGCCATCTAACTCAGAAGCAACAAAGTTCACATGGATGGAGCACACCAGCCTGTGTGACCATGAGACATCAATGGGATTAGGTATCAGGCATCAAAAAATGAAAAGTTATATCATTTTAAATAAGGTAGAGTGCAGACTGGGGACCCAAAATCCATCCACAGGTGAAGTGATAACCCCTTACTGAAGGGTCATGGGGAGGAAACAAGCCAGTCAGGGTGTAGTGTAGCAACGATGAAATATGCAACTTACCTCTAGTTCTTAAATGCTTACTCCCTCCCACTATCGTGATCCCAATTCTACATTGCAAATCTGACTAGACCAGAAGATGTACACGTGTACAGATAGGAACTGGGAACAGGGAATCCAGGACAGATATCCCTTTAGGACAAGTGGTGAGAAGGGTGGCACTGGGAATGTGGATGGAAGGTGGGCTAGAGAAGGGGAACCAATTATAAGAATCTACATATAACCTCCTTCCTGAAGGTTATGGACAACAGTGAAGTGGGTTAAGGGAGACATCTGACAATATACTATATGACAAATTAATAATAATTATATATTATCAAGTGCACTTGAGTGAGGGGTGCATGGGGAGGGAGTGGGAAAAAGAAGAGCTAATACCATGGATTTAAGTGGAAAGAAAATGTTTTGTGAAGAATGATGGCAACAAATGCACAAATGTGCTTTGCATATAATGGATGTATGCTTAATTTGTGATAACAGTTGTATGAGCCCCCAGTAAAATGATTAAAAATCATAATTCTGTACTTCATGTGTGTGTGTGTGTGTGTGTGTGCGTGTGTGTGTGTGTGTGGTGCTGGTGGTGATAGTTTGTTTTTTTTTTTAAAGAGGACACACGCTTTCTGTATCCTATCCCATGATTCCTAAGGGATGTTTTTGGCATTGTTCACTGTATTTATGCAGTTTTTCATGGTAACACAAACAGTTGTAACTATTTCTTGGCTGATGATTTATTTCAAAAATTCTCAATTAGAGGCTTTAAAGAGGACCCGACACAGCTTCATTATTTGAAGACACAAAAACTCAGAACAATTAATTTCTATTGCCAACATCTATAAATTGACTGAAGTCCTCCCAAAATATGTGTTAAATTCTAACCTCTATCTGTAATTATAATCCCATTAAGGAATTGAGTGCATGTTAAGTTAATCAAGAAGGATTAATGAAGTCAATCACTTTTTGGTATGAAAGAGATTATGAACATAAGCAGAAGAAAGCTGGGTTCTAAGACACAAGGATGGCTTCTGGGAATCAAGAAGTACAAGTGCAAGGTAAAGAACGTTTCTCCATTGCCTATAGATCAAAACCCTCTCCTGATCTTCAGTGCTTGGAATCTGAACTGCCAGCCTGCTAAATTCTGCGAAAATAAATTTCTGTTGATTGAAGCTGCCCCTTTGTGATATTTCTGTTATAGCAGCACCAGAAAACTAAGGCACTGATTTATGCAGTGGGTGCAATGTGACCTATGTGGCTCTGCAAGGCAATTGCCACTGCTATGCTTATTGAAGGAGGAGATTTACAAACATCTCAAACAGTGAGAGATTAAGTAACTTGGTGAAGGTCATAAAGAAAGTCAGTGGTATAACTGTACTTTCCACTCAGGTCATGAGACTTGAATAGTTATGCTTTGCACCCCTTTAGAATATTACAACTGAATGAACCTTTCTGCCATGGCCAAATAAGCTAGGGATATTGCTATGCGAATTCAGATATTGGGAATCCAGAACACATGATCCCTTCAGAACCAGTGCTGAGAGTGACAATACCAGGAGGGCGGAGGGATGGTGATGTAGAAAGGGAGAACTGTTTACAAGGGTTTCCATATAACCTCCACCCTGGGGAATGGGTGAAGGGAAAAAGTGGGTGAAGGGAAACGTTGGACAATATAAGATATAACCAAATAACAATAATTTACAAATTATCAAGGTTTTATGAGGTAATAGGGTGTGGGGAGGGTAAACATGAGGAGTTGATACCAAGGGCTCAAGTAGAAAGCAAATATTTTGCGAATTATGATGGCAACATAATGTGCTTGACACAATGGATGGATGGATAGATTGTGGTAAGAGTTGTATGAGCCGTGTCCCCACCAAAAAGATGTAAATAATGATATAAAATATGCTTGTATATATTGTGATTAGAGCTGTATGAGCACCCAATAAAATGATTAAAAAGGAGAAAAGAAAAGTCAGGGGAAATTAAGAAAGGAAAATTCAGATCTTTTCTCTACATATCTCAAGTCATGTCACTATAATATTACTTTGATGCTTGCAGTAATTATCTGCAAAACAGAATTGACCTTTATTTTATCTTTCAAAAACAGGAAAACCATCAAAATCAATTTTTTTTCTAACAAAGCATATTTTCATCTCTCAGGTTTTCATCTAAAATATTTCATCAGCAAACAAAGTGCCTTATAAAAGATAGTCAATAAGTATAAGTTAAATTTGTTAAGCAATAGTTTTTCTATTATTTTTCTTTATGATATCGCAAGCATTATTTATTTAATATATATAAAATTTAAGAAGATAAATGCTTAAATAAAATGCCAGATTTCTAAACTAAAGTTTAAAATTATATTAACCCTTAACTACTGTGTGATTGTTCCATGTGAAGCTCACAACACATATGGAGTGGAGACTGAAATGTTCATGCTTTCAGTAATTGAACAAAGCAATTTGAGAACTCTTTGATTTGTAAAGTTTTGCTGATCATTTGAAATATTTGCTTGAAATCACTTCAAATTATTTCCTTTCACCCACTCAATCATATAAAAGTCATTGTGGAAAAAATGTATAATAAAGGTAAGCAAACTTATGTCAACATACCCTAAAATGCTTTCTTTGCAACTTCCTTTCAAGGAATCCATATAAACCCAAGAATATTACAAGCCTTAAAAACCCTGCAGTAAAAAAAAAACAAAAACAAAAACAAAAAAAGGGCTGAGCCCCGGTGGCGTAGTGGTTGTGCGCGGGACTGCGGCCCACTGGGACGGAGGTTCAATTCCAGCAGTGGGGCTGGGCCTCCTACTCCCACCACCGGAGAGCAGTGATGCCCCCCCCCCAAAAAAAAAAAAACAACAAAAACCCTGCAGTAACAAAGTTTCTTTAAGTTGGCCTAACTGACCATTTACCACCATAAACTGATTACTTAGTTTTGTCATAACATGCAATAAAATACTTCACACAAGGCATCTTGTTTGCATATATTGGGAAGTACTCTGTATTTCCTAAGCCCTGCTGGTACAGTGGGTATGCATTGGGGCTGCTGTCAGCAAGATCGTCGGTTCAAAACCACCAGTTTCTTTAGAAATTCACAGGGGCATTTCTACCGTGTTCTGTAGAGTCTCTATGATTTGGAATCCATTGGAGAGTAGTGAGTTAGGGGGAATTCTACAGAAAATGAGTAAGAGAGGCTGATAGAGGAGGAAGTGGCAAATTGAATTCAACATTCCCTTCAATGAAGGATAACTGCAGAACCATGTTTGATGGGGTGGCTTAGCTTCAATTCTTCTAAAAAACAGCTCATTTGCTCCCCACAAAGCAGCATCTCACTTTACTAATATGTTACCAACACATTAGGCCAGTGTCAGAAATCTACTCACAGCACTAAATTCCATATCATGGTCTGCCAAGCCTTTGCTCTGCCAAATTGAGCACGTACCTTCACTCTATAATCAACCCATGTGATTTTGTCTTTGATTGAATTCTCGACAGCATTCATCTGATTTTTTCATATGTTAATTGTTTCTTGACAGTTGGACACACAACACATAGATTGCTGACCAAGTCTATGCAGTATGACTGAAGATGCTGGATCCAACCAACGTGACTTGTTGCCATGCAGCCAAGTATACTTGGCTTATCATTCTGTCTCACACTAAGTACAAATAAATACTTGACATATAGTTTAGAAGGTAGGCGTGTGTGTAACTCTATTAAAGGAAACCCAAGGCAATGTACTTTTTCTCCCTTTATTTTTTTAAAATAACTTTATTGGGGGCTCTTACAGTTACTACAATATTCGGCAATGTACTTTTTATCACTGCCATAAAATTTTTCTTAATATTTAAAGTTTTGCTAAAAAGGAATCAGTGAAGCAGAAAGGTAGAAAATTGTAGCCTTTGCAAAAATTTCACTAGAATTCTAGAAAGAGCCAGGAAGATTAAAATGGTAAATCCATGCCCCTTATGCTCTAACACTATCCATGAGAAACATAGTACATTGCTTGATATTTGTTCCTTATCATTTCCAAGGTGAAAAAAAAAAAGGTCTTAAAAATATTCTTAAGACAAAGAATTGTTCTGTGTGGGAAAAAAAAAAACTCAGTTGGGACTGGAGGTTTGAGTTTGGATTGCCAACCACAGGCTGGTAGTTCACCCCCCGAGCCACTTTACAGAAGAAAGATGGTGCGGTCTGTTCTCATCCACAATCGCATTCTTGGAAACAATGTCAAGCACCGATTAGAATCCACTGACAGCAGCATAGGGCTTTTTCTTTGGGTCTCCTCTAGCTACTGCCACCTTATGCACCATATTTCTTTCTAGGCCTTACTATTTGGCTGGCATGTGTACAGATTTTAATTCAAATGATTTTATTTTATTTTACCTTTGCATTTTCACCTTTATCTTTTACTTAAATGAAACAGTCACCAAGTTTTTTTTGGGGGGATCAAATTTGAAAAGGCCGAAAATCTCTATCCTAAGAATCTAGATTTTTTTTCTTTTTTTTTAGCGTTAGAAAATAAAGGTTTCCTAAAACCATGATCTGTTGTTTGTCCCTCAGAGATGAAGTTAATGCATGAGTTAAATACTGGACCCCAGAACTACACATGCCTGGATTTAAATCTCTAGCTGTAGATAGCGAACATTTTATTTATTTTTTTAAACCTCATGGGGCTTACAGTCTTACAGATGATTAAAATGAGACACCTTATCTAAGTATCAATAGTTCAGCAAGGAGGCAAAAACGGGAAATTTATGTTACTTTTCAATAAATACCTGGGAAAACCAGTAAGGCAGACAATGTTCTAAAAACTTTAAAAATATCCCCCTATCCAAATCCTATAAACCTCTCAGACCTGTCGTGGAGTATTGAATTATGTCTCCCTACATAATATGTAGGCATTTTCTTTTTTTGCACTTCTAACAAGAAACTTGTCTGGACACAAGGGTCTTTGAAGATATGTGTCCTAATCCAATATCAGTTGATTTCTTATAAAGAGTGGAAAAGGACATAGATTGGAATCCAGGCGAGAGATAGCTTTATAGAATGAAGCTAGTGATTAATGATGATTAACAGAGTCAGTAAGCGAAGATGTGGCTACAAGGCAAGGGATCCCGAGAGTGGCCAGGGGTCTAAGAAGAGTCCTGGAAACATCTTCCCCTACAATCTTCACAATCCTTTGATTTCAGCATTCTGGTCTTTGTCACTATGAAAGAGTAAGCTTCTGTACATAACACCACCCAATCTGTACCATTTGGGGTTTGCAGTATTAGGAAATGAGTACACTGAGTTACTATTATAATACATTCTTTCCAGGTGGTATGTCATTTTTCATAGGTGAGTTAAAACCAGATCGCCGAACCAAGTCTATGCAGTATGACTGAAGATGCTGGATCTAAACAACCTGACTTGTTGCCCTCCAGGAGCAAAGATATTTGAAAAAGACAGTTCTGAATCATAGTTTTCTACAACAAGAAAAATGGTAAGTTTTTAATACACCACAATGCCTTGGCACATATTTTAAAAATTACATTATTCAGATTTTCCCAGACAAACTTCTGAACCAAAATTTGTTTTTTTGTATTTAAAAATCACCTCATAGGATTTTTGCACCCAGAAGACTGTGAAAATAGGGAAAAGCGATGATAGGCAGCTTAAATCATAGATATTTGACTTCCATAAAAATTTTCATTAACCCAGTAGAGCAGAAAATATTTATAGCTGATTTAAATTAGAAGGTACTAAATTTTGATTCTGTGTAAGTTATTCTTAAGAGGGGTTCTTTAAACCTTAAGTTGAAGTACTAAGGGTTTTGAGTGTGTATGTGTGTGTGTGTGTGTGTGTGTGTGTGTGTGTGTTTAAGGAAGCAGATTTAAAATTCAACAAGAAAAGTATTTCTCTTAGTCTTGATAAATATGGCTTTGAGCATCTGTCTACTTGATTTTATTTAAGATTCCAGGGCACTCTCTGAAATTCTGAGCACTGTTATGCACTCTGAATAATTGTTTCCCACCCACCCACCTTTTAGGATGTCAGACGAAAGAGGTATTTTCACTCTCTGTTGTAAACCATTAGAGTTATTGTTCCTATTAGGCAATTGATCCATCAATTTTCAAAGGTGATGCTCTTCAATACTGGATAAAATATTTGTTTTTATATGATCTCATTAGAAATTCTCAGGAGTTTTTGAATGATATAATCTACATAAATACCAATTTATTAATTGCAAATGCTAGATAGATTTACCTAGGAAATTAAGAGACATCACACCACTGCAGTTACATATATCTTCATAATCGTTTAAAATTTACAAAGTACCTTCAAAAATTTCATCTTTTTTTCCTGAAATCAAGGTATCAATGCCGCTATTTGATAGGTGAAGAAATTTAAGGTCAAGAAAACACAGAAATTACCAAGCCCATATAAATAGAAATTAGTAAAAATACATTTTTAGAATTCTAAGTCTCTTAAGCTTAATATTTTTCCATGTTATTGCAAAAATGTATAATTAAATTATACCTATTCCATCTCAAGGCACAATTATTTCTAAGTGCTTACATGATCCAAAGTGTATTAATCTAAACATGGATAAGAATCTCTCTTCTTTTTTTTTTCAATCAACAGATTTGAGACGACCACTGTCTGATTATTCTGTCCAAAAGAATACCTCCTGGATCTATTAACTGGATTTCCAAATATGAAGTATAATTAAATGCATGCATATATTAATAGATGGACAAGTGAAAAAGTAAGCAAAAGTGTGGATTTACAGAGACTTTTCTTGGTCCTAAAGTGAGAAAAGCAAGAACCCTCTCTTTGCTTTTTATCTTTTCCTTCCAACCTGCCACACCCCACTTGACTCCTCCACTAAAGGTGATAGAAGTCACTCCCTTAGTAGTTTTGGTTTCAGTTATAAGAATTCATTCGAACAAACTGGAGTTTAGAGATAAATAGAATCCACTGCCAGCAAGTCCATTACAACTCAGAGTGAACTAAATAGGTTCTTTTTTGCACTTTTTTGTTTATTGCTGTTTTAGGTTAAAAGGAATCATTTCTGTTCTAAGGATATTTGTAATTATTAGTAGAATGGACTGTACTATACACAATTTATAACAAATGGCACTTAAGTAAGGATTTTCATTTATCCAATCTATACTTCTTGGACAAGCTCTTGGCAAGACGTAAGCTATATGGTAGTTGATTTCATTGCCATGGAAAGGTATATGGCAGTTCCATGTAAGCACATGTATTTGTCCCATGTATTTGTTACTTTTAATTCTAAATAATAGGATTAGAAGCAGTACTTTCAGCTTTCATTCCCCAGAGCCATCACCAACCATCTTTTGGTGATGAAAGTTAATATAGATTATTAAAAGGAACCACGGTGTTTTTGTGGGCTATGCACTGAGCAACTAGTCACTAGGTCAGCAAGTAAAGGTCACTAGTCTGTCAAGAGAGAAAAAGAAGGTTGTTTGTGTCCTTAAAGGTTAAAACTGGGGTGAGCCCTGGTGGCATAGTGGTTGTGTGCGGGACTGGGGCCTACTGGCTTGGAGGTTCAAATCCAGCAGCAAGACCGGGTCTCCTACTCCCACCACCAGAGGGCAGTGATGCCACAAAAAAAAAAAGATTAAATCTGTTTGGAGCCCAAAGAGGAGTCCTGTAGGGTAGCTATCAGTCAGAATTCACTCAATGGTTGTGAGTTAGGTTTTGATTAAATAAACAAATAGAATAATAATTAGAATGGGATAAATAAATAACTAGAGCTCTAAAAAGAAGTAATCTTGAGGAGCAATAAAACAAACTTTTGTTTACACTTTGAATGCTGATTGATTGTTATCATGCACTGTT
The DNA here is from genome assembly GCA_004026705.1 of Nesogale talazaci. NCBI lineage: Eukaryota > Metazoa > Chordata > Mammalia > Afrosoricida > Tenrecidae > Nesogale > Nesogale talazaci. The sequence continues at coordinate 55,303 of PVJH01005429.1, read as the reverse complement.
TGACATGCAGGATATTATTATTATTATGGGGCTCTTTATTGGCCTTCCAACCAACACCAAGGTCAAGACTTTGAATCCAACTCTTTTGGGGGAGAAAGATGTGTCGGTCTACAACAAGGTCACCTATAGGTACAGTTCTACTTTGAACTTTAGCGTGACGGGTCATACTTGTGAGTTGCAAGACACACTATAAGTTGAAATCAACTTATGGCAGTAAGGTTTTTTTTTTTTTTTTTGGTGGTGTTTTCGTCCGGGAGGTGTGTTCTAGCTTACTCTTTTATGAAGGTATTTGGGTGGATCCAAGTTTGAGCCCTGGCGTGTAGAGTCCCTAGTATACTCCCTGGGCTTTTCCCCTCACTCCAAGTCACACAGTCAAAGTTTAAAGTCATTTATCAGGCTCAAATGGGTTTTTTTTTTTTTGTCTCTTAGGTTATGTTAATTGATGTAATGTACCCATTTAAAAAGAAAATTTTAGCACTTAGAAAATAAACTATTAGCAGCCATACGAACTATGAGAATATACATATAGAGGGCAGTGGTGACCAAAGCATACAAACATGCCCATGCTCCTTGACTCAGCTATGGTTCCTGGAGAAAACAGGTATCCTGCAGACACTCTGTCCACAAGGGTCTCCTCATGATCCACTTTGCAGAGGACTCCAGGAAAAAATATTCAGTTACCCTAATTATCCCTACATCTTCATTTTCCATTACATCTAAACCAATGTATTCACAGTAAATACTTTTCATCATAAAAGGTATTTAAAAATACTAAACTTGCGCATATTTCCAAAATAGCACCCTCCTTTACCCCTCAGACCTAACATACAAGGGAGACTGTATATCAAAATCTAACTCTTCTTAGAGATCTCAACATACATTGCATCAAAGATCCTGCAGAGAAGATATCACTTAGAATAAAATAAATAAATAAATAGAGATCCTGAGAACGCTTTGTTGCTGCAAAACCTTGTTATAGGTTTGCACTCAGAGGGTGTGCCCTTTGCAATGGCCGTTGACAGCCTTCTCAGGAACAACGTTGTGGCTTGGTGCCCTGCTGCACGTTACAACTCATCACAAGCCTATGTCCTACTGAACGAAATGCTGTCCGGTCCCGCTGCCCAACAGCGCAATTCTTATATTTGCGCCCATTGTACCTTCCACTGTGTCAGTCCATTCTAATCAGGGGCCTTCCCCTTCCCCGTGATTTTCTGCTTATCAAATGTCATTTTCTTTCCAAAGGACTGATATTTCCTGATGACATGTCTGAATTGCTGAGATAGACGCATCCACTCACGGAAGGAGCACTCTGGTTGGGTGTATTCGTCAAAGATAGCCATGGTTGCCTTTCTAGCAGTCCATGGGGCTTTCGGTACTTATTGCCAGCACCATAAATCAAATACACAGATTCCTTGTCAGCTTTCTAATTCAATGTCTAACTTAAAATATCATAGCTTTGTTCAGACACACTGTAATCCTCAAAGAGGCATCGTTACCCTTTAGCACTTTAAGGAGATTTTGTGCAACAGATTTTCTCCATTCAATCTTATTGTATTTCTTGACTATTATTTATAAAAATGTTGATCATAGATCCGAGCAAGATGAAATCTTTGACAATTTCAATCTTGTCTTTGTTCATTATGTTTTTCAATTAATCAAGTTTTGAGGGTTTTTTCCTTTTTTTTTTTACACTGAGTTGCAGGACATACTGAAAACTGGATTTTTTTTTATCTTGATGAAGTGTTTCATGCCCTTCTCAATTTCAGCAAGCAAGGTTTTGGCTTCTGTATAGTGCAGGCTATTAATATGTCTTCCTCAAATCCTAATGCCCCATTCTTCTTCACTTTAGATTCTAAGATACTCTAGATTCTAAGATCATTTGCTCTGTTTACAAATTAAATTAGGGTAGGGAAAAATATAACCATATCCACATTTTTCTGACTTTTAACCACATTTTTAGCTTCCTCGTGAGTATATTTAAGTGATTTGAAATTTTCATTCTTCTCAGTGTTATTCATGGTTCCTTTAGATTCACTAAGTCTACATGCCTTTTCAGTATTAATAAAACACTAGCATTTTTCTGTTATTCTTTACTTCCAGCTAAGAGCCATCTGACATCTGCAGAATATTCTTCCTTCCATATCCTTATGAAAGACTTTTGTCAGCTCCCTGTCAATGCACATCTGCAACCATTTTTGAATTATCTTCGACAACATTTTACTTGCATGTGATATTAATGACATTGCTCGGTAACTTTCACATTCTTTGGAGTCACTCTTTTTTAAGAATGAGTCTTTTCTAGTCATTTAGCCAATTGTTTTCCAAATATCTTGGCATGATTGAATGAATGCTTTCAGTGCTTCTTCAGGCAGTTGAAACCTTTTGGGTTAGTATGCATGATGTTCGCAATGCTATCCAGCAACTCATCTGATACTGGGTTAATAGTGTTGTATGAGTCACATGTGTCATGGAGGCACTTTTTAAATTCAAGTAATATAGACTCCAGGTTTATTTTAGGTCTTGGGGGTTTGCTTTAATTTTTTTTTGCTTCAATCTGAACTTTCATTTGAGCAATTAATGGCCACTGTCTGCCAACTCTTAACCCACACTCTAAATATATCTAACTCTTGATGCTTCCTCCAAAGATCTTAATTTTCACTTATAATATCTTAGTCTATCCTTAATACGTGCATAACCTCTTGCTGTCAAGTCAATTCTAACCATTCATCCTGTAGTACAAAAGAGAACTACTCCATAAAGTTTGCTATCCTGTAGTATTTACAGGAACTGATCATCAGGTTTTTTTTTTTAAATCATGGAAGTCTGCTATACAGAATATATGCTATACAGAATATATGCTTACATCTGTGCCATGAGGGAATCTGAACTAAAGCTGTAAGTAGATAAAAATAGAAGCAATAGTTTCCTCATGGAACTTCTGAGAGAAGTAAGTTTTAGCAAGAACTTTCTAAAAACAACTAAAATTTAAGTCAGTACTCACAGGACATGCCAAAAATCACTAGAGCAGGTGAGTGAGTGGGATTGTGGTGGAACTGGTGAGTATAGGTAGGGTTTATATAAGTGTGCATCACAGAGTCCACAATAAAATGGAACTAAAATAAAGTGAAATTTTTCTTAGAGTTTTTTTAAACTACTTTGCATTTAAGGCTTATGGACTATATTGTCTTTGCAGAATTCTTTACTAAGTTATGAGATAAGTAAAGGGCAATATGAAAGTTCAATCTAGAAAAATGGAAACAACTTAAAATATATATTATCAAGAATTTGTACATTAATCTCAGTGCAATAAGAGGCATCCTCAAATTAGCATTTTATAAAGAAAGACTTTTGCAAATAGAGGATTAGTGGTGAGAGACAAGAAATTGTCAGTGAAATCAATTAAAAGGTGGAAATAAAAACTTAGGTAAGAAATGACATTGGGATAAATGAGTTAGGAAGGAATATATGAAGAGAAACAGATTTAGTAGCTATTTGGAATGATGTCAACCTAAATATTCACTGTCCTTTGTGAAACCCTGCCTCTACATTATCAAAAGCAGAGAGATCTCATGGGATCAGGTTTAGAATAAGATCACAGGAAGAGTATCTGAAGTGTAAATGGGACAATGATGAGTGTACTTTAGACTCTCCAGAAATTGAGGAGCAGGTTATTAATGGCATTATTAATGAGAGAGAAAAGGTCATAGTGATAAAGGGAAGATTACCTATCAAATGTTATTTTATTTTTGAATAAACTAGAAAGAATGATTAATATATATGTAATTGACAATGAAGAGAAGAACAGGGCACACTTTTACTCATATATTATTAACATCATTGGTGTGCACAAGTTTTCACATTTATACAGGTATCTTGATGTCAATGGGAGAGAATGACACAAAGAAGACATGTTCTCTATTTTCTGTGTTAGGCCAGGTTAACTAGAGAAACAAATCCAGTGGTACTCATATATATGTGAAATAGATTTATATTAAGGAGTATATATAGTAAATATATATCAAGAAAACATTCTAACCCATTCCAACTCAAGTCCATGAGTCCAATATAACTCCCTCTTTAAACTCATGCAGCCCCAGGCAATGATGTTGAAAGCAAGAATATCACAGGGGAGGGCTTGCAAAGTGTGGCGGTCATGTGCTTATGTTAATTTCCTTATTGAAATGAAGGGGTGAAGTCTAGCATGTTAATTTGGAGATAGCCATTTAGTAGCCAATGAGGCTACAGTGTGGGCTTGACTTTCTCCTGAGACTTCTGGAAAATCTCACGATACTTCCTTCATGAAGATGAGAAGCTATCTCCCCAGTTGTTGGGAGTTAGTCTCAGAGACAACAAACTATGAACAAGACAAGATGGCAGGGTCCGAGGAGCTGAAGGAGCTGGACGAGAAGCCACGCAGTCTTAGCCTGGTGGAACCACACCTCTGAAGCTGGAGAAGTCACATGGAAATCCCTGCCAGCACTGAGTTGCTTCTCCCACTACTGGATGCTGTTGATGGACCGTGAGGCCTGGAAGGGAGGAACCGTGAGGGGACCCCTGCCAGTGCCGGGACTCTGCACCTACTGACCTGTGACTTCATGAGTTGAAAAGAGATTTTATAGACTGATATCGGGCATATGGGCTAATAAATATCAAACTTGTAACATGGAACTGGACTGGACTGGGATGTTTTCTCAATATCCCATTCCTCTTGTATATAAACCTTTTCCTTACATCCATATGTGTGTCTATGGATTTGTTTCTCTAGTTTACCCGAACTAACACACAAAGTCATGTGGATCGCTGGAAAGTTGACAGTGCTCTGACAGCTCTCAGTGGAGCCAGAAAGCAGGAGGGTGGAGGACAAGAGACATGAGATTCCCAAGGTCCATCTTATGAGAAGGCCACACCCCTAAGGAGGCACCACCAGGTTGTGACTTGATTGACAAGTTTGGTACCATATATAATGTAATATATAAATATATGTAATCTTCAAGTTGATAAAAAATTATGTATCACATCTCCCAATCCTAGAGAAAGGAAATTCTATAACAATGACCTTGCCACCCATGAAAGGATTTCAAATGAGCTCTCCTAAACACTCTCTGGGACAATATAGAAAGAGTGATTCTAAGAACACTCCTGGCCTCTTTCTACAGGGTAGAAGAGAGTGATCAGAACTACGTGAAAATCTGTTTTGAAAAAAATATGAGGGATTCGCAATGCTCTCAGTAGATCTGGTTGCCAGACAGACCAACACTTTATCTGGCATATTGCCTTTGACATTAGCATCAGGACATATTCCTAACCTATATTGACTCATATGTATTTCAAACATTAAGCCAGATTAATGTTAAGTGTATTCAAATTTTATTGTACTCACATTATTTTCCAGCATAAGCTCTTTCTGGTATTAAGCAGAAATTTAATTAATCTATACATTTGTTTCTCCTGCAGAGCTGCTGGCGGTTTCCAACTCCAGCCCTTGCAAATAGCAGCCCCGCATGGATCCCTTCCACCACCACGGCTCTGGGTGTTATTCAGCAAAACTCCAGATTAATTTGTTAATATAACAAATTTTATAAATAGTACAGATGTTATAAATATACACAACACAGAAAAATCTCATCCTAAAACTCATCATCTGAAATTAACTACTCAATAACATTTTAAACTAGATCTATAAGGCTGTTACTCAAGTCAATTTTATTAACTTCATGCATACAAAAAATGACATCTAGATCAAATCACACAAACAAAAATGTAAATTAATTATCTTAAATGGAGCATTCCTGGTATCCGAGTGAGCAGAATGTTGCTTTCTTAACCACAAGGTCAGAGTTTCAAATCCAACAGCAGTGTTTCTCTCTGTGAAATATGAAAGAGCAGTCCTTCTCTGCCCTCTGGGGTCTCTCGGAGGCAGAAACGGCATGGCAGCATCTGTACAATTATCATATATGTTATATATAGCACATGTTATATGCTATACACACATGTAACTTTATTTTAAATTTGCCTAGTCCTTAGTTTTAAAGGGTCTGTACAGACTAGCAAATAGGATTACCAATCTGGTGGAAAGAGTTACATTTGAACAGAAACCTCGGCTAAGCATGAGAGTTGCACCGCGTAAAGTCTGGTTGCTTCTCACCATTTGAAACGAAGGAAGACTACATCAATGCAAGTACTTTTTCATGTTATCTTTTCACCATCCTTGAGGTAACTGACACCCTTTCTGTGAGGTGCTCAGTGAGTTCTCAGAGTTACAACTCTCACCAGATTGCTGAGCTGCTGAGTAGTGGTGTTATGTCAGTACTTGCATACAAGAAAAGGTGCTATCCTGTGGTATTGGAAATCAAACTCCTTTTCTAAAATTATAAATATGTTTTGACTCATCTCTTTACCCACAAGAGCCCTGGTGGCATAAGGGGCTTTATCCACAATAGTCAGTAGTTTGAATCCACCTGCTGCTTCATGGGAGAGATAGGAGGCTCCCTCCTCCTGAAAAGATTCAGCCTGGGAAACTCACAGTGGCAGTTCCAAGGTCAGGGAGGGTTGCTGTGGGGTGGTATCGACTGGACGACTAAGTTGGGTATCCTTTGCTTTCATCTCTCATCTCAGAGCCTGTGGCTACCCTCTCGGCTGATAAATGATACACACTTATTCATTTATTTTTCTCCTAAAAAACAATATATTTGTGGTTTTTCTTGTTAACAAGTCAATGTCGACTTCCGCTTATCTTATACATAACAAAATAAAATATTGACTTGTCCTGTATCATTCTCAAGCTCACTGGTATGTCTAATCCACTGAAGAAATGTAAGATTCCTTCATGTCAAAATATTTTTATCAGTCACCAGAAAGATATTTTTATAATTTATATTTTATTAAGAACAGAATCTTATTTTTGTTGTTTTTTAAAGAACATCATCTTCAATATTTGTTTTAAAGATATACATGTGTATATAAACTCATATATAAGTACACACAAATAGAGAGGATTCAATCTCTATATAATATTTATATGCTTAAAATATACATTATAGTGTGTGAGTATATCTCTACTATATATTTGCTTATACCCACATATACAATATATGCACCTTAAGTTTTTAATAGATTGCTCAACATCCATATAATCATACCACTTAAACATATAGATACAGAAATATGCTTTAGCAAAATTTAAGTCATATATGTTGTTGTTATTATCAGGTATTGTTGAATCAACTTTAGGAACTCCAGTGGCATAGCAGGTTATGCATCAGGCTGCTAACTACAAGGTTGCCAGTTTGAAACCACCAGGTTCTCCAAGGGAGAAAGATGAGGCTATCTACTCCTATAAATAGCCAGAGTGGTACAAACATAGGAACAATAGGTTCCTATAAATAGGAATCAACTGGATGACAATGATTTTGGTTGTTTTTAGCAAATTTTGACTCAGAGAAAACCCATGTGTCAGAAGAGAACTGTCCCAGAGGATATTTTTATGCTGTAATCTTTACAAGAGCAAAACTTCAGGTCTTTTTTCCAAGATGTTTTAAAAATAAATGATGCTGTACTTCATAAACTGTAGGATAGCAATAATATATCTTATTTCTGGTAGCAATGTTGTAACCTGGAAGAAATTCAGAATTTCTTCCATCCTTTGTATTTTCAGAATCACACATTATTATGGATGCTGACTTAATTATGGATAGATTGCATGGATAGTCTGTCTTGCAGTCTCTTTTCATCAGGTTGGGCTTTTGTCTGTTTTTATTTTACCTTTTGATTTCAATGACTAAAGGTATGAATAATAGTATCATTCACAGATCCCTTTCTTCAGACCAAGAAGCCCTAGTGGTTTAGTGATTATAAAGTGGGCTGTGGTCTGCAGTTAGAAACCACCAGCTGCAGGAAAAGACTGGCTTCCTCACGCCCATAAACAATTACTCTCTCAGAAATCCACAGGAGGTCACTATGACTCAGCATCGACTTGATGGCGGTGAGTTTATTAAGTGTGTGTGTGTGTGTGTGTGTGTGTGTGTTTATTCTTCAGATCAGAACTTTCTCTCCTTCTCTCTTTTAAAATCTTGGTTCTATATTGAACCAACCAGTCAATATTTCCTTGTGGATGTCTTCCAAGACCTCAAATAAAATTTATCCAATTTGCACTCTATCCTCATCTTTATGGTGCCATTTCTAGGATACCCCATTCAATAGATGTCACTACTATTCACCAAATACCTCAAGACAGAATTTTAATGGTAAGCCCTGATCGACACATAGTTTCTCCCTGCTCGGGCACAAGAAGACACATGTCAATGCTAGCTCCTAATTGTATTTTCAAACCTCAAATCTTGTCTCCCTCTTCCTATTTCAACTGGACTCATCCTCAACTCTCATCTCATTTCAGATTTCAGTTGACTCAAATGATCATTTTAAAGAGTGACTTCTGATGATAACGCTGTGGTAGGTTTCTCTGACCATCAGCTCATGGAATACCTTTCTTCACCCTTGTTGTGACTTATTTTGGGTCCATCAATGGCACATTAACAAGTTGTCCAATAGCATAGTTTTGCAAAGTCCTGACATGCTGGGACTTTCCTCTCACTGCTCTTGAGACCGTTTCATCACCATGAAAGAAAGACACGTTTCTTGCAAGTTAACGTGTTTGCCGTAGAGAACCTTTTTACCAGGGTTGATTTCTTAGACAAACTAGCTAGCTGAAGATGTATGAAGAAGACCCACTGAGACCAATGGGAAAAACTCCACACTGTCCTATTGAAGCAGTTCAAATTATCAACCCACGGAGTTGTGAATTGGTTAACTTTTAAGTTGCTACAATGTGAGATGGTTTGTTTCTCATTACAAGCTTGATGAGACAAACCCTTTATTCAAAATGTATCATCTGCTTCTCATTTCACTTAAGATACAGTGAAAAATTCATGCCCTAACCAAACATGCCATCAATAATCTTGTTTTACTGCCCCTCCTCCACCTTCTCCACCTTATTTTTCTTTTCTTTCTTCTCTCAAATCAGACCCCATTCGACCCCAACCCCTCACTTTTTTTTTTGCTATTCTGTCACTTCTGATTCTTAGTTACAGTCAGCTAGGCATGTCCAAATGTACATTTTTTTGGTCAATATTGAATTTTCACATCTTAATCTTTTTCCTTATTGCATAATGTCCATGTAAGACTTTGATTAAATTATAATTTAAAAATCAAAATTCTATTCTGCTCCAGAAGGTTAGGGCATTTTTTCTATTTCTCCCCCTAAATACAATTAAACAAATTATGCATTATAAAGTAAAGAGGTGGGAAAGAGAGAGGAAGTCTGAACAGCTGGGAATACTGGAACCCAAGAAACAAACCAATAATGAATTTTCTAGGTTTTCATTTGTCACATTGAGTCTTAGGGCTGAAGAAGACCCCATCCTGGAAAAGCTAAGAAGTTGATTAACAGTTTCCCCTGAATGCCTGTTTTCCCCAGCAAAAGGAGAATAAAGGTACTTGGAAAGAGAACATGATATGTACAGATATCCTTAACAAGGATGTAACAATAATTGAATGAAGGCAAAATAAATATCCTTTTATAGCTAGAAAATTTGAACATCCATAGGAATAATGAGGAAAAAAAGAAAGCCTTTGACCTAAGTTTCTTATATCACACACAAAAAATGTAAATTAGGTCACGCACTTGAGGGGAATATATAAACTAGCACGTTAACAGTAGCAACATAGACAAATATTCAGAATCTAGGGCTAAGTGAGGAGTTTTACTATTTGACATCAAAAAAAAAATCTAAACTTTTAGGAAATCATTGATGCAGGAATATATAGAACATATCAAGACTTGTTAAAAGTTAACATAACCAAGTTGTGGTATTGAAAATATGAGCACAGATTTCTTCTACAAAGGATATGTGTATGGAAAATAAGCACTGGAGAAGGTGTTAACCATGAGTGAACATAAGCATGACTTATAACCAAATTAAGCTATCAAAATGGCTAAAATTAGCTATACTGACAAGAACCAACATGTAGAAGATGAAGAGGAACCAAGTCACTTATGCACCACTTACATGAAGGTCAATGGCATTGCTACACTGGGAAATAATTTCTTAATTACTTCTTTTATAAAATGAAATTGCACACCAATTGAAATTTAATCTTGAACCCACTGTTGCACCGGTGTCACTTCATATTTTTGAGCGTCTTTCTCTTTGGCATTGACCTTTACTGTGCACGTTTCAAGAGTATTGTCCTTCAGGTTTTGCCTGAATACAATGAAGTGTTCTAGAATTCCTCTTGCTTGCAAGCTATTCATAAAAATGTTATGATCCAAGTAGCTGATAAAAATAAACCTGATAAAGCACAGATAAATATCTGTTGATATTATCTCCTTACAGCCAAAATCCATCTGACATCAGCAATTATATTCTCTTTTCTTTTTTTTTCATATCCTCTTCAAATTTCTGGAAACATTTGTATGACTGCAGCGTGTTTTAATGATCTCAGTAAAACTTTACTTGTGTGTGATATGGATGGCATTACTAGATAACCACCTTCTGTTGGGTCACCTTTCTTTGTAACAGGCAAGAACCACAGAGTCATGGTCACTGAGCTTTCTCCTAAATTTCTTGGTGTAAGCGATGCTGATAGCAATTTCATTAGTAATCCTTGCAACATGAAATAGTTCAGGTGTTCTTTGGAGGCTCAATCATTAAGCAAAATCTGGACATCCATAGCTCAGAGTCCCACTCAAGCATGAAGCATGCACAAAATGGATAGATCTCCAAAGAATTCTATAGTGTGTCGCAGGGAGAAGGAAAGGCAATCAAAAAAGTCATCCCCTGGATGATTCCATTTACACAGTAGACTTGGAATGACATGATTTTATGAATCCAAGTGATATTAGTGGTTCTGAGTTTAAGAAGGGCTTGGAAGCAGGAAGGGAGGAGATGATGCTAAAAGCAAAAACTAAAATGAAACAAACACAGAGGATTCCTGTAGTGATGGAAATATACCATTTTGAGGTCTATCAAAAACAATATTCTTTCATACTGCACTATAGATAAGAAAGTGCCATCAGTAGAGAAAGTTGTATAAAACACATGGTATCTCAAATATTTTTTATAATTGTGTATAAATACAAGTTCACAGTATAACTGTAAAATAATGTACGAAAGATTGTGGGATTTTTCTATTTTAGTTTAATATTTCACATTGAATTCAAGTTATCATTTTATGTATAAAATGCTATCATTTATTATTGGTGGAATTATTGGTTTCTGTGAGAATAGCAACCAGGTCTACATTGTCTGCCATCAAAATCTTAGGATTTTGATTCTTTACAAATATTTTCTTTGGTTGACTACTAACTGCTCCCTATGCAAGCTTGTGAAATCCTTAATTCCAGTGTCTTGCTCTTTGTCTAAAAATATCCCTTTGCTTGCAAATGCTCAGATTCCTTGAGCAACCCCTTAAAGAGAAACCTGTCATTAATATTGCTAACAGATCCTCTTATTTCTACCATGTGACTCTTTTAACTCTCCCCCCAAATATATTTTAAGTTTGGGGTTCTTTTTGAAAGTATTTTTAGAGTGTCAGTTTTTATTCTAGAGAAGTCATAGCCTCCAATATATTGATACAAAGCTTCCATTTGTTTAGGAATTAGAAAAAATGTCCACACACAAATTTCTCTTGATATTCTCTTCAGATAATTGTGCTATATTGTGATGAAACTATCACTAAGCAGTGCATCCTAGTTTGCCAGTGGCTCATCTCATGGAGAAGACACAGTGAAAAGTGTCCAGACTCCTCTAGGTAGCAATCACATAAGCAGACAATGGCACACTGTTTGGAACAGTTAAGTATAAAGAAGGGTCCCCTAGTGGCACACTGATCAGAGTGTTTGACTGTTATACCATAGGTAGGTGATTCAAATAGCCAGATGTTTATGTTGGAAAGAAGAATGTGTAAGTCTTCTTCCTTAAGAATTTCCAGACTTGGAAACTGAGAGGTGTAGTTCTACTCCATCATACAGGGTCATGTGTGTGTCAGCAGTAGTTTGGGTTTGGTGGGAAATATCAAAGACTTGTTAGCTGGTATAAGAGTTTCCCAATCTATAAAATTCTAAGGAAGAGTTGTCTTGGCAATCTTTGAAAACAGAAGGCTGGAAAAGGAATATGGATGTTATTACAGTAAGACAGGGGAGATTTTTAGAAGAGTCTTTTTAGAGTTAAGAGTGGGGTAATTTATCTTTCTTTTCATCTCTTTCCAGGAAGATGGTGATAAGGATGCCTAATAAGTCACTCTATAAATACCTGACATACTTGTTCAGAGTTTCAGGATAATGATATAGACTCAATTTATAATCTGTAGTTTGATATATGAATGAATTTCAAAGATTTCCCAAAATGCAAAAGCTTGAGGAAAAAAATACAGAACAATGGTTGAGTGGCAAAGATGCATTCATTATCTATTGCATCATAACAGATCAGTTCAAAATATAGCATCTTATATATAAAACACCTAGAATCTTATTTTTTGGCTACTGACTCAATGGTTCTCAGACTCAGAGGTTCACAGAAGGTGGCATAAATATGTGAGTCACGCCGTGGTTTCTACTGAAGACTCCTGGTGTTGCGGGCACTTCTGACCTTTCTCACATGGATTGCGTCCTGTAAAATTTTAGACTAAAGGGAGTTCTTCCTTCTCTTTGGCAAAGCGTTTAGTTTTCTCTAGTTTCTTACCTCAGGGAAATCTTCTCACTTAGAGAAAAAAGCCCCCCAAAACCAACCAGAAAAGAAAAGAAAAGGAGGAGTGGTGGAAGAAATAGAGAAAGAAACAGTGCTTTCGTAGACATCAGGGTCAACCACAGAGGGGGTTCCAAATTCAGTTGCTATGGACTCCATCATTTCCCATCAGCACAAAGAAAGCAGTGAACTGTGGCTGAGCTTGTTCAGCTTTGTGATCACTCAGAGGGAGTTCGTGGAGGCAAACATAATATCTGGAGTAGACTTTTCATCAAGAGAAGTGGAAATATGCAGTTGTGCTTTTAAAGGCCCCCAGTGTGCCCAGGGCCTACACATGAGGCTACCCAGCTGAATGCCCAGGAGCCAATGAATGCTCTCCAAGATCAAGGATTTAGGAATTCCACATTAGCTCCAGGGACAACACAGAGTGGCCTGAAAATGCCAGCTGCCAGAAATACTAAGGAATGACTATGAAGAAACTGTAGGACTTCATACTCCCTCGAACACAAAAGCAGTTGTTTTTTCCTCACTGTTTTCCTTGTTTTAGACAAAGAAAAAACTTAGAGAATTAAGGAGAAAACTCAGGAAGGAAACTTAAAATTGTGAACACTGACTGAGAGAATAATACTTGAATTGAACTGAGTAGTTCCTAGGAGAATCTTAAATTTGATTTTCTGGGTAAAGTAAAGTTATTGGTTTGGACTGAATCTTTGAGCCTGATCTGAAAATAGTTTTTCCTTTTCTTAGCAAGGAAGGGAACATCTAAAAAAGAAATTGTAGGAATAAAAAGTTGAAATCAGTTTTCCATCTTTCAAATGAGCCAGAGATTATTCAATCACACCACACTATCACTTGGCACTTATTTAAGTAATGGTTTGATTTACCATAGACCTACACACTAAAAGTTGTTGCTGTTGTTGTCAGACACCATCGATTCCGTCTGATACATCATGACATGCCCGCCTCCAACATGCCTCTCCAAAGAGCAAAACACTCGGTACCATTCCCAACATACCCCAGAGTTCATCTGCCATCAGGCTTCCAAAAGCATTGGGCACACACACTTTGTCCTTCACTCTACTGGCAACAGATACATATGTATGAGAATCTCAAAAGGGTGATAGCCAAAGAAGAGAAACAGGGTGTTTGTTTGAAAGGTATTGACATCTTCTCTCCTTTCTCCTGCTTCAACTATGCAGGTTTAGGTTCTGTGGAGAGTAAGGCAGATCATGTGGAGATACAGACAGGACTTTCTGTTCTCATAACAAGCTACAATCTCTGAAGCCTCCAGGAGTACTTCGACTTTCTCCTACGGGGTTGCTTTGGGTCGGCATCACTTTGATGGCAGTGAGTTTGGTTTTTTGAGTTTCTTTTTTATAAAGGTCAAGCAGATTAATTTAGTTAAAAGGCATTTTCATAAAGTAGCAAACTAAACCAATTTATACAACTTGCTTTAGTTAGCGTTATTTAATTATTCATTACCCTTTCATTCATGGTCTCTAAATTTAGGAGGTTAAAACAGTGAATATTTACTGTATCCCTGACCCATATGGACCGTACGTTTCTGGATTTGACTTCCTCAGAAGGTTGCGGCTAATTTGTAAAGTGGGTCTGTATACATGTCCCTGTGAATACTCTTCTGCTGGGGAGGAGATTTGTGTCCCATTTCTCTCACGTGTTGTTTACAGCCTGCAGCCCCTCACAATAGGGTTGCCTCCAAATCTGGCAACTAGTTCCCTTCACATTAATTAATGATAGAGCAAGCAACTAAGCAAACCGCGAAAGCACAACCCACCAGAAGGCAGGTGTTTTCATGACCAAATCTTGGCATTCTCATCCCCTTATCATTGGGGCCATGATCCACTTATTATTCGAGAAAGCACAATAAATTCAGACCACATTCCTATTTTTTAATCTAATGTATGTTTATTTAGCTTTCTTTTTTAAAAGATAATTTTACTGGGGGCTCTTGCAGCTCTTATAACAATTCATACATCAATTGCATCAAGCATATTGATACATATGTTGTCATCATCATTTTCTAGATATTTACTTTCTCTTTGAGCCCCCTTGTATCGGCTCCTATTTTTCCCTTCCTTTCCTCACCCTCCCAACCTTATGACCTCTTGATAAATTAAAATTTTTTTTCTTTTTTCACATTACTACCCTGGTGGGAGCAGGAAGCCCAGCCTTGTTCCTGGAGAGCTGCTGCTACATTTGAACTGCCAACTCTGTGGGCTGCAGTCCCACACACAGCCATTGCACCACCAGGGCTCCGCTTATAAATTATTCTTATTCTTATATTTTATATGGACCGCTGACTTCCTTCACCCATGTTTCCGTTGTTCAAACACTTAGGTGGGGGTATTGTGAGTTGATCATTGTGATTGGTTCCCCCTTCCTTCCCACCTCTCCCCACCTTTCCCTGACACTCCTGGTCTCACTACTCCCACTTCTGATCCTGAGGGGTTTATCTGACCTGGATTCCCTATGTCGTGAGCTCACCTCTGTACTAGTTTATATGCTCCGGTCTAACCAGCACTGAGAACTGGGGGTCATGATAGTGCAGAATGGAAAGCCTCAAACAACCAGAGGACTATTGTGAGTGTCACTGGTGCTATATGACACTCTGGTAGACTCATCTCTTCCTTGGGCCCCTTTGTGAAGAGATGTCCTATTCAGACCACATTCTATGGGGTTGGAATAACACAGTACACTGGTTCCAGGTGGCTGGGGTCATCGAAGACTACTTAGATCTTGCCTATCTATTTAAATGCTTCCTGCCAGAAGGAATGCTTAATCAATTCTCAGTTTGAGTCTGGTCACAAGTAGAAAAGAGGAGAAAGATCCCATTGAAATGTTAAGCAAGTAACTCTTGGTCTGACTCTTGGTGATTTCACACATTTCATTCAATGCAGATAGATGCCTTTGGTCTTGCCTTCACAGAGAAGCTTCTCCTGGCATATGCTCTCACCTGCTCAGATGCTCACATTTACCAGGGATTTTTCTCATTAACCAACACTTATAAAAACAACAAAGACGCTTGACTCATGCTTCTTTGTACCATGTGCTATGTTAAGTATTTCGTCGTTTCAATGAATCTTCACATCAGCCCCAGGAGAGAAGTTATATTTTTATCTACATTTGCGAAAGAAGAAAGAAGAGCCTAGAGACATTAATTATCTCGCCAAAGGTCCTTAAATGAGTGTGACTTAAAGTCTTTGGTTGGAACCCAGGTGGTCTCCTCTAGCCCAGATAAGCATTCTGTTCTGTCATATCAGAAGGCAGATTTCCTGTATCAGAGACAATCTGGAAAGAAACCTGTATCATTTGTTCTCTGTTGGGCTTATGATTCTGGTTGGTTAAATGTAAATCATATTCTTCATTCACCTCTGTTTCTGGTCATAAGAACAAAAGCATCAAATGTTCCTATACTTTTTTCCTGGTCTTAATAATAATTCATAGATATATCTCTATCTCTATATTTACATATTTCTACACCTGCTTGTCTAGCATTCAGGTTCTTTTCTCTTATGACCACACTTCAATTTCCTTGCTTTCTTTCCCTGAGTTTGGTGGGATTGGTGGTCTTCTGTTCTCAAAACATGGTGGTCACAGTGACGAGAGTCGGAGAACACTTGACGTCATTCCAGGATGTTTGAGAAGGAGATACTTGTTTTTCCTTGACATTCTTGTTGGAAGAAGAATCAGAAGTTGCCAGCATTGAGGTATAGTGAAAGGGTCCTTGAGAATACAAAATGGAAAACAACTCTGAGATGTAAAATGGGATCCTTTAGCACTTGAAAACCGGATTAAGACCCAAAGGGACGTCTTTCAAATTTCCATTTCTTTACATTTCCTTTTACACTTAAGTTTTCTTTTTAACTATTGTGTTCCTTATAATCACAATGTTCTATTTAATAAACTTATTGAAAAATGATATATTGTTTTAAGTCCAGGAATTTATTAGTCAATTTCTATTAACATGACATATAGAGTGATCTCCGAAATTCATGATTAAATAATTATAGCCTAGAGTCTCTTTAACTAAATATATAGCATTTAAAAGTTTTATACACATTGGTAGTTCTAAAAATAATCTTCTTTTCTGGCTAATACTTGTCATCAGTTTCCATCTGTTATGTACATTTTTAAAATACCCTATCTTCCTTTATAAAGAAGTTCACTGCTGCATTTACCAAATCATCTCTCTTGATCATGACTCCCCTGACCAAAAAAAAAAGACACCCAGAAAATTGATCCATGCTGATCTCTTTGTTCCCATCCCAAAGCATTAGCTCCATGCAGAGTGACAGTAACTTCAAGTAACTTTTTGAGGAAACGTATTAGCTTCACTTACTGGAACTGATTACTTCTGTGTCTGTGATGGTATGGAAGCAATTGGAGAAAATATTCTCACACAGAAGACATTCCCAAGCTTAAAATACAAGCTAAGTGAATGACTGCTCTGAGAGCTTGATTCAATTGCCCCTGTTGCCATGCCTGATGATGAAAGTCCCTGTGTGCCTGTTACGTTCCAGCTTCAGCCAGCGCAGTTCTTGCCTGCAGGCGAGAAAGAACTTCCAGAAGCATCCTGTTTCTGAGTGTCTAGTGAGCCTTGTGGAAGTCACAGGGCTTTAAGCTGAGCACTCGGGAGAGAAGAGTCAGTGTCCAGAATGCATTATTCCATGTGACTGTCCACAGTTAACCACAGAACCTCTCTCCTTGTGTGTGAGGACATGATCCCCAGCTAGGTGCTCGCAGTACCATTTGACTTCAGCACTTTGTATGCTTTTATTTTAAGACTTGAAATCATTTTTGTCAGTCCTTGGCCTCCAGAACCAGGTTAGACTTTTAACTATATGATGCTTTATTAAAATTTGTTTTTAATGGCAATATTTTCACTGAATTTATCTTCAATTGATTATATCTCAACCCCCCAAAAGACTTAAAAGCCAGGCTAGGACTAAGAAAGTTGTGGTGTTGACATTTGAATTAGATAAACTTGCAGTAAAATATTGACTACATACTCAAAAATCAAATCGACGTATTGCGATATATACTGGCAAGAAAACTGGTCTTATCATCCACTGGGGTCTTGTCAGCCTGTGAGTTAAATCTCATGAATTCACACCCAGATTTATGTTTGATAAATGCTTGACATTCTTATTTGACTACCGGGAATAAACGAAAAAATGTACAGATCGCAGCTTGTGAAGAATCGTTGGAAGATTGCTGAAGAATACAAAGTCTATTTCTGTGAGCTGCAGAGTCACCTTCTGAAATGAGAAGCACTGATCCAGGACTCCGAGCATAGTCAATGATGGACTATGTTTTCCATTTTATTTTTCTCTTAATTCATTTTGGTTCTGCTCTTATGAAAAGTATTGGCTTCTCTGAGTAATATATATAGTTTTAATCTCATAGACAAAGATTCCAAGTTGCTATGTTTGCTATGAATTAGTTCTAAAACCTTATGTCAAATTTATAAATCTGGCTGAGCCCCGGTGGCGTAGTGGTTGGCTGCAGGACTGCGTCCCACTGGCTTGGTGGTTCAAATCCAGCAGCAGCTCTCCAGGAGCAAGACTGGGCCTCCCACTCCCTCCAGAGGGCAGTGATGCCTCCCCACAAAAAATACTTATAAACCTGCCTGAACCGGAGTCTTCTAAAATAGAAATGATAGACATATGGTTGATAGCTGTTTAAATATTAGAAATAGAGTATATATCAGGTGTCCAATATATAGTAGTTATGGCAGTTCATGACCTTTTACCAATAAAATATTTGACTTAATTTTCTCATAAATTAAAAATAATGCTCACAATTATTTTTAAATTTTAAAATTAACATTCAAAACTAACTCCTGCTACTACTCTGATATGGAGAGATCAAGTGCCTATTTTATTTTGACTTTAAGTAGTGTAAAAATCTCTTTAATATGCAAATATCTTTCATATGCATACTAATCATAACACTGTTCATGAAACCATTTTATATATCTGAATTGAACCAAACATCACACATACTTGAAAAGACTTATTCTTAAACATTTTCCTTTTTGTAAAATTCATCTCTTTCTTTGAATTGAAAACTTTTGTGGGTCTATTTCTCTTATGTCTTCCTTTATCCACCTTAGTCTTCTTAGCTGGTTCCTCTTTATATACTCAATAATTAATTGCTTGTTTCCCAATTTAATTCTCTTTTCATACATTTTTTCCAACTTAATGCACCCCATTGGATTGCATGATAATTTATTTATGGACCACTTTCAAATATTTTCCCCGACTCTTACTCTGAAACACAGATCCTTATGTTCCCACTTAGAATTCATCCTGGACACCTCAAAAGCAAAACTTCCAATGATAAAACATCTGATCCTTTCCCCAGACTTCTTTCTCTCTCAGCTTTCCATTTGGGTAAATTATACCACCAGGTACACACTAACTCATGCCAGAAAACTGGGAATCATTCCTGTTTCTCCATGCCTTCCAAAATGTATGTTTAATTTTTCTCTAAGGCTATCCTTTCTAGTGACATGGCTGTTCTTACTGTCAAAACTATTATGCTCTCCTTACAACATAGGTTGTTGTGAGGGTTGAACTACCTTCTGCAATTTTTGTAGGATGTGTCTTTGTGCGGGTGATTAGGAAAACAATAAACGGACATCATCTTAATTCTCCTGCCCCTTTCCTTCCCCCCAAAAGAAATAAAGGTGAAGTGGAGTACTAAGTTCCCATTTGCTCACAGGAGTTCTCTATTGGGAAATGAATGATTCATCTATGAACTTTCTGGCCAGTGGACTGGTTCCCCATGAGGTAGTAAAAAGTGTGTCATTATAAACCATTGCTGTGATTCATCATTAAGCTCCATTGTCTTTATAATGTGGAAAATTCTAGGTAGATACTGACGGTGACTGTCAAACTTAATTTTCAAGGCATTAGACTTTTCATTGGAAATGAATCTCTAGAGAAGACTGGGAAAGAATGCAGTCCAAATCCCAAAGACGATGCCTACAGCTTTAAAGATACATTATTGCCGAGGTCACTATCAAAGTTGTAGGAAGAAAAATTTCAGACTAAAACAACCGGACAATGGTTGACTAAATTGTTCTTTGTGCAGATTGATGATTAAACGGAATTAAATAATTTGGTATATAAGCTGTTTAATATAGTCTAAACCCCATTTTACATGCTAGACACACATCTTATACACACAAATATATCAAATGCCTATGAAACCCTGTGAAAGAAGTACTATTGTTATCCTCATTTTTCAGTTCTCACAGTATATTACAGGACAGAGTAGTGATTTATCCAAGGTTAGATTACTAGTATGTGGTAGGAATAGAATTCAGGACAAGGCTAACTATTCTAAGGGTCTTAAGCTAACATAATGTTGCACCATTAACATTATTAGCTTTTTATGTATTTCTCAAAGAATTACATGTCACATTTAATAACAGGTAATGTAAGCCTTCCAACAAGTGTCTTTATTATAAAATAGACTTAATCTGTAGATATTACTGATACAGATTTCACCTACATGCTGCTATTTCTTTATTTCTTATTCATAAATAATATCTTGCTAGTTATTTATTTGCAGAGCTATCAAAGTTACTCAGTAATGTATGGCTGAACTATGTATGTATGTAATATCTCCACACACACACACAATAGTTCACAGCCATCCAGTTCAGACCAACTCAGAGTGACCTTTCAAGGGTTTCTGAGTCTGTAAACTCAGAAGGAGACCTGATTGCCTAGTAGTTACACCATAGGCCACTAACCACAAGATCAATCATTCAGAATCAGGTAGACAACAGTGACTGTCCAGTTAGGTTTGAGGCTGTAACAGCTTACAATAGAAGGGTGAGTGTGGCAGTCATATACTCCTATGTCAATTTCATGATTGGAAGTGTAGGGGTGAAATCTAGCTTGTCGATCTGGAGCTAGCCAATGAGACTTCTGAATGGACTTGGTTTTCTCTGAGAATTCTGGGAAATCTCACAGCATTTTCACCTTGGAGTTGAGAGATCAGTGTCGCAGAGACGCTTTACTGACAAGGTTGATTCCCTGTGAGCCACCCTTGAGGAGAAGCCACATGGGCCAGACCGCTGAAGCCAGAAAAGCCACACAGAGACCTCTGTGAGGGCTGCAATGCTTCTACCTCCACTGGATACACGGGACTCTGTACCCACTGGCCTGTGATGGCCCTGGCATCATTGCACATGCTTCATGATTCTGAGGAGGACATAATGGATTGGTTTCGGACATATGGGCTAAATCAGACTAATGGACTTGGACTGGACTGGGTAGGGATGCTTTCTCAATGCTCCATTCCTTCTCTCCCTTATATACATATGTGTGTTTATGAATCTGCTTCTCTAGTTTACCCAGACTAACACAGTGAGGAAGGAACAAAGGCTGGCCTGAGTGGAGTGAAAGTCCACTAAATGTAGCTGCAGTCTGACTCGTTGGTCATCTGTGGTGCATAGATTATTCTTCTCTCTGAGTGCAGTGAAGCATGCCTCTCAGACTTCCTCAGCACCATAGTGAGTTAATAGAATCAGGGATGGTGAGACAGGTGCTTTGGAGTCTCTAAGCTCTTGGGGCATGTCTTTTTGGTACCTAACCATCACCCTTTAAAATACAGTTCTGGTGCTAGCTTTTGGGAACATGTAGAAGGTGGGGGAGGAGTAGCTCTTAGGAGAACAGGGACGGATGCTAAGAGCATCGCAGAGTAGCCGCTTCAGTGTCACTGTGGTACTTGCTGTTGGGAGGGGCATTTGAGTTGCTTCCAGCAGTGGTAATAAAGAAGAGGACATCCTCATCTGGGGAGGAACCAATGGGAAGGGATGGAAGATGGCTGATGAGACATGCAGTCTACTGAGTTAGCTTTCTCCTTGTGGCAGTCATGTGCTTATGTTAATTTTATAATTGAAATGTAGGGGTGGAGTCTGACCTGTTAATCAGGGGAAAGCCATTGAGTAGCGGATGAGGCCTCTATGTGGGCATGGCTTTCACCTGAGACTCCTGGGAAATCTCACGATATTTCCCTCGTGAAGATGAGAAGCTATCTTCCCCCGTTTTGGGTAGTTAGTTTGAGAGATGATTAACCACAGGCAACACAGAATGGCGGTGGCTGGGAAGTTGGAGGAGCCAGTGGAGAGGCCACACGGCTTTGCCCTGATGAAGACAGACCTCTGAAGTTGTAGTGGCGTGCTGTTGATGGACCTGAACCCTGGAAGCGAGGAGCCATGAGGAGACCCCTGCCAGGCCAGAATTCTGCACCCACTGACCTGTGACCTGTGATTTCCTGAAGCAGACTTTATAGACTGATTTCGGGCATATGGGTTGATATTCGACTTATGACTTTACGCTGGACTGGATTGGGATACTTTCTTAGGGTCACATTTCTTTTGTATATAAACCCTTTCCTTATACCTATATGTGTGTCTCTGAAATTTGTTCCTCTCGTCTACCAGGACTAACACACTTCTTCTTGTTGTTATTGCTGCTGCTGCTGTTGTCGTTGTCATGTGCCATCAAGCCAGTTATGACTCGCAGCAGCCCTGTGCACAAGAAAGAAACCTCAACCGGGTTCTGGCCCAGCGCCACGCATGGTTTGATGCTTGAGCCTCCTGCTGTAGCCACGGTGTCAGTGCATCTCTCCCCGCCTCCATCGACCCCCCCTGTCCTACTCACGTACCAAACAGGAGGGCCTTTTGCAGGAATTAGTCTCCCATGTACATACCGGTGCAAAGTATGGGAGGTGAAGGCCCACCCTCCTGCTTCCAAGAAGAACCTCATCAAAGACAGATCTGCTTATTCTGTTGGCAGACTGACGCTTCTGATGTGCTTGGCCAGCATCATACTATTCTAGTGACCAATATCTAGTTCTCCTCTTCTGGTATAGCAAAACAGTGCCTGCAAATCATCCTTTCCCTGCTTTGAATTAGAAGTCCAAGGTTTCTAATTACATCAGGTCTGGATACTGCTCTCTAGAGACCTACAATAAAAGAAGTGTTTGCACACACACACACACACACACACAGGTATAATAGCGAATAGTAGAACAGATAGGTAACGGCACTATCCAATCCCCCTCATAAAGAGAAATAATAAAAGTCATACAGCATTCTACTGGTGTATATACATCTCAGTCTCAAAATCCCTTAACACAAACTTTGGAAAATGCTCCTACTGCGTGCGGAAGAGTCAGAACCCCACTCTGTTTCCCTGAGCCATTGTTTCCAAAGACTTCTGACATTGTCTTATTGGCATCAACTTAATCCACTCATGGATTTTAGCAGAGAATCCCATGGGTAACCTCTCGATTTTGTTCTTGTTTAAGGCTGTCACTCAAAAGATTCCTTAGTTTTGCCTGGCACTGACTTGAGAGGTGAATCAATAGCATCTTTCAATTCTGCATGCCCATATCCATGTTCTCCCTGTGTGTGTCTTTTGTTCTATGCACTCAAATCTTTCTTTCTTTTTCTGCATATAAATAGGCCATTTTTTGTCTCCCACCCCCACCCAGAGATCCCCTCTGCTGTATCACTACTTTTCTAATAGCCACGAATTCTTGTTTTAAGAGTGTACCTTGATACTCCTTCACCTAAGGAAGAACTATAAACAAGAAGCAAGCCAGAGTGAGCTATGATTCACACGGATGCTCTGGGACAGCATGAAGCTGTCCTCTCAAGCTCCCGAGATGAAGAAAAGCCGCCTGGGTCTTAACCACTGAGCCACCAGGTGTCCTGTGTAGAAAACTCATTAGAGGCATCATTCACCTTTCACCTAAATGTGGACAATAGGTTGCTTTATGTTCATTGTTTGTTTTCATTAAAATATTAGCTACATGTTTTAGCTTCATATGAATATTTCTCACTGCTCATAAATGAATTTCCCAAAGCTAGGCCACAGATTGCTGATTTTGTCGGGATATTGCAGCATCCCACTTCTCATTTTTGCATTTTTTATGTATTAAAACAAGTCAAAAACATTTCACTACTAGAATTCCAGTTCACAATACATTATTTTACCCCAACCACTCAAAAATGGTGATGAAACATACTCCTGCCACCAGTGGATGACTGAAGACAAATAATATAAGTAATACACTTGTCTTGGTCTCATCATGGCATTTTCCAAAAAAGGTGGTTAATGTGTGCTGTGGAAATACAATTTTGAGGTCAGAGCGAATACCCATTTTTAAACAAAATTGAAGTAGACTTTTTCCCAAACCATGGCAGCTTTGCAACAAGTTTAAGGAAATTCTGCCCCGCATAAAACCACAGGTTCTAAATGGATCAAGCATCTAATGGAAACTCAGGAAAACCTCAAGAATGAACTGTGACTTCTTGTACCATTGGTACAAGAGCTACTGCACTTGGTGTCTCTCAAAGTTTGACATTTTCAATGTTAAGGGAACATCTTGCCTCCATCAACCTGCCTGCTGAACAGGTCCATATGCAGTGTTGAAGATCAGCTACCCTAAAGAACAGATCGTTCCATAAATTTTCAAAGCAAGACGGTCATTCATGAAGAAAATATTGTGGAATAAAGAGTAACATGGAATGTCTTAGATTTACCATTATGACATAACAAGCAAGGCCCAATCACATTAAAGGCTTTGGAGGGGACAGTCTGTTTCAGAGGGTATTGACTGGAGTAATGAAATCGAAGACAGAGATATCAACTCAGAAAGTTACCTTGACATTTTTTGCTTTGTTTTTTTTTTTTTGGGGGGGGTGTTTACAAATGGGCATTCTTGGTAGATTTTTTTTTGAAGTGATACAGGGACATCATAATTACAGGTGCTTATGATGAAAGTTCAAGAAAGAGACCTCCATTCATGAGATAAAAGTCAGGAGCAATCATCCAAAGAATTTTTGTTTAGTCACTGCAATGTATTTGCTTCCTCGGGAAACCTTTCCCTGGCCATGTTAGAGCACATGCAACATTTCCCAAGCACATACAACATTTTGAAGGAAGATTACCGTGTTTTTCAGACCATAAGGCACACCTGACCATGAGACACACCCAGTTTTCAGAGCAGGAACATCACAAAAAAATATTTTGAACCAAATAGTACTGTATACTAAAGTGTTCTGGGGTACCACAACTTAGGACCATAAGATGAGCCCTTGTTTCCCCCCCATTTTGGGGGGAGTGCATGTGATGGTCTGAAAAATATGGTCTCTGAGCTTTTTAAGCATTCCAACTCTGTCATTTGAAGATTCTAAATACCAAGGAGTGCAGAATTCTTTCGGCAAATGATTCAAGAGATGGAAAGAGTGTCTTTAGGCGTGCACAGACCTTTATGGCAGATATGTTAAGAGACAATCACTTTAGATGTTGATAATTATCTTTAGCAAGTGTTCATATCATTTTGTGGCGATACTTTTTGACTTAATCTCACATGGAGGTGTTGCTATGTTGCAGTTGCCACGTGCCATGAAGTCAGTGGCCACTCACAGTGACCCTCTTGGTATACAGCAGAGGGAAATGCCACCTTGTCCTTCACTCCTGGTATGTCCCAAGCTTCAGTGGTAGACAAAGCAATACCTTTAGGTATTTTTTAAGCATCTTGGGCTGGTTGAGACTCTGATTTCTACTTCTTCACTCTGACAATTTGACGATGGTATATTTTATCATGAAGCAAGTTTCATTGGTTAGAATAAGTCGACTCCCTATACATAAATCCAATAGAAAAGAAAGCGTTCTACTGAGTAGATGCCATAAAGAGGACCTCAGTAAAATGTCTACCACAAATGTCACAGGAAAGAGGTGTGAAAGTCTTGAGAAGGAACTTTTGTGTTATTTTAATAGAAATTCTAGAAGCTCCTCTGGTGAAGAAGTCTCAAGCACCATATGATGTCCATGAGTCTTAACTGGCGTTGATAATAAAAAGCCTAGTGGATACATGTGGGTCACAAACCTGACATTCCTAGCCAGGTCTTCCATTTTATCATGTTGTGCTTTACCCTATGTAATTTACCATAAAGAAGGCATGTCTAGAATGAGAGCAACCTTGGTGAGTTACAGAGCACAGACCTCTAACCACGGATGGGAGGGTAGGGGGAAGACAGCCAGGATTTGTTTGGGCATAAAAGCAAATTTGAAATATTACATTCACATTGGTCAGTCTCTGACATATCAATGTCTTCTCTCTATACAATTTATTTAATAAAGCACTTTGCATGTCCATAATCTAACTTTTTTTTATCACAATGTGTACCTGTCACCAGAACCTGACTTGTATAAATATATAGAAATTGGAATAAAGTATGGGCTCCAATCTCAATTGGAAACTGAAATGTCAGAACCTCACTTGTTTTTTCTCTTCTTTCTCAGAGATTAATCTTAACAAAGTGCAGTTTGACTCTGCATGAGTCAGCAAGTCACAAGGCCCCATTGTATGCAGCACCACTGGTATGCTCACAATTATTCAAATAATGAAATTAAGAGAGTATTTTGGATCTTCTCTACCAAATGCATTTGTTTGCTATAATTATAAATAAAAGTCAATTAAATGCATGAATATCTCTTGTCCTTTTAAATCCTTTATTTCAAAACTAAATGATTTCTTTTCTCATGTTTTTAGTTTTCAATATTCTCACTTTACCCACTCATTGCCTCCACTATAGTTTATATCAAAAATCCTCAAATTTCTGAAACGATGTAGATATTTGTCTATCACCTGGTTTTCTGAGAACCATCCACAGAACCAGTGTAATTACGTTAGTACTGGAAAGAAGAGTCTTACTTCATTCACCATGCACACTGCATCTCAAGAGATAAAGTAGGAGATGAACTTTAAATCCCTAAATTCAGAGTAAGACGGGAATTACTCTGACATGTGCTCTTTGACTAAAGTCACAATAGATTAGAGATGAGGTACATAGATTTAAAGGTAAAGGCATAACCAAGAAGCTCTCAGATGTGCTGGAGAAAGGCACTTGTCAATGATATCATCTTTTTTCCTGTAATAGAAAAGAAATGGGCTTCAATGAATGATTTTCATCATCAATAGAATCAAGTTTTAGAGCAAAAGTTCAACACTAGTAATTGTATCATCAAAATGGACATGTTCTATGTGTCATATGCATGCATTAAGCTAAAGTTAACATGCCCCCAACATGTGATAATACATCAAAAAACAAATGAACCATGTGTCAAAATCGAGTAAAAAGCAGCATCGACTCATGTATTTTAATGACTATTTCCCAATGGAATTTGTAGATTCCCACGTTAATTGTTTAGCATAGAAACATGGTAATATTAGACTGCAGAAACTGTTTCTTGCATCTATTTGAAGAATTTGTTTTTAATCAAGACACACTCACAGCCCAGTGATGACCACATATTACCACGTGATTGATGCCTAATGTCACTGTATCTTGTCCACATTTGGGATGAACACTACAGATCTCTACATATGCTGTTCTACATTAGTAGGAGACTTTTAATCACAAAAGCAATGCTTACATGATTCACATATATTAGATATGAATAATATTGCTCTTTTAACTCACATATTAGATATTGAGTGATGCTAAATGTAAATCATTAGAATTTAAAACTGCAATATTGAAAACGCACAAAATGTCCAAGTCACAGCTAAGATAAAGCAAGTCACTGTCATCTACAGTAGTTGTGACTTCAATTTTCAGGGCTTTACCGCAGAAGAGTGTATTTCTGGCCCAGGCTGCATACACAGGACAGGTTGACGAGGGACTTTCACACAGCTTGTCTTTGCATAAGGATTCTAGTAGATGGAAGAACCACTCTGAAATTTTGCTAAACCTTTGGCAGAACCAAAATGAGTTTTGATAGTCTCATACTAGTCATTAAGTGCTCTAGCACAGTGAATGAATTAGGAGTCACGCCATTTACAACCATATGACTAGTATTCCATAGGGCCCATACAGAGAAAACAGAGTTATTTGGAAAACTGCAGACTGTTTCTACACACAAATTTGAACCTATATCTGACAAATTTTTAGGAGTCTGGTACATTTATAAATCAGTGATTAGACAAAGAAAAGTTTCACTAAAGTGAGCTATGGTGTTTTTCTTTTATCCAATAGACTCAGTTTTTTTTTTAAAAATTGACTAATTGTTATGAACTGAATTATGAAATCTAAGAGGTAGAAATCAGTGTTCCATTGGTATCCACTTCACATTTGTTCTCTTCAGTGGCCGAGTCCCTCCCCCCTGGTAACTGAAGAAATAGGAAAGCATATTAATCCTTTTAGGTTTTTAGGGCACCATGTCTTTAATTCAATGCCTTTATCATGAGTTATAAGCTGAGTCCTAGATAACTTGAAATATTCATGAGACCCTGAAATAAAATGCATACTAGAAATGGACTCATCTAATGTGAGACAGGATTATATCACTAAAATAATTAAATAAACGACCATATTCTCACATGTAACTTAATGACACACCCACGCATACAAAATGATTAAATCAAATGAAATAGTTCTGAAATGTCCTAGCATACATTATGCATATCTTGTGACATTTCCACAAATGAATCTTTGCCTCAGTTAGCCATGACCAAAACAACCAACCTCGCTACCATCAGGTCAATAATGCAGATTCATGTTGCAGATAATTCACATTTTCATCATTTCCCCTTATTCTATTAATTTTTTTTCATCATGGCTTATTTGCATGAAACCGTTGTTATCCAGTCAGCTCTGACTTGAAGTACCTAGAATCAAGCAGTCCCTTAGGGTTTCAGAAGGTGTAGACCTTCTGAAGAGAAGACAGCTTTATCTTTTCACCATGAAGTCAATGGTAGATTCGAACTGCCCCCCTCACAGTCAGCTTATTCACACTGCTTATTCCACAGTGCTTTAGAGTCCTCTGTCCATTTATTCTCTGGTTTCAACATGACCTTGCACTCTTCCATCCATGAAAAATATTTATTTCAGGAAATTACAAAAGACAATTTTTCCATTTTTACTTCTGACTCATAAGTGAACTCTTTCATGATCATCAAGTAGATGGCAATTCACAGCAACCCTCAAGGGAGAGCAGAACCACTGCTGTGGGTTTCCAAGAGTGTGACTGTCACGGGAGGAGAAGGTCTTCACTTTCTCCCACAGAGTGGCTGAGGGTTTAGAACTGCTGACCTTGCAGTAAGCTGCCCGATGTGTAACCACTATTCCACCAGGGCTCCTGCACTAGCAAATACAGCTGGTCTTAATTTCTAGTCATAAAAAATTATGATCTGCCTCTTGTGAATTTTTCATAGGACCAAAAATAGATATTAAGTAAGCAGAAAATAGTAAACACTGCTAGAGTGTTCTTACAAAAAGTAATAGGGGAATCCAATTTCAGGGACCTACATATAACTTCCTCTTTGGGTTTTGGACAACAGGGAAATGAGCGATTGAAGGGACACATCAGACAGCATACAATATGAAAAAGTAATAAGAAATTATAAATTATTGAGCTCATGGGGGAGGAGAGGGAAACATGGGGAGCTGGTACTGGGACCCTAAGTGGAGGGAGGATGTTTTGAGAGTGATGTTGACAACAAGTGTGCAAATGGGGTCTGCACACAATTGACATATGTATTGATCATGATGGGAGTTGTATGATCCCCCAATAAAATTATTTATAAAAAAAGGAGGGGAAAAGAGGAGTTCAAGTAGAAAATATTTGGAAATAAAGATGGCAACATGGGTACAAATATGTTTGAAACAAATGATGTAGGGAATGTTATAAGAGTTGTAAAAGCCCCCATAAAAATCATTGAGAAAAAAGTGAGAGGATGAAAATTTGCAGTGTTGGGGATAGGGGGAAATAAGAGTAACACATGAATTATCTGTGGGGGGAAACACAAACAAACAAATTGTCATGACTCATGGAGAGCAGATTAGGGCTGGGGTGCTTTGGAATCTCATGTCTAATGACTTCTTTGTGTTCCAGAAGAACCTTGCTCTTCTTGAACAATAGTTGATGCTCTATTCATAACCATGACTGTTCTTTTGTTCTTTGTGCAGGATGGTTTACAAAAGTTACTCTTTCCTTCCCCCAACTACTTCACCTACAACTTCAATATACAAATGTTACACAAACCTCCAAGGTATCTTTGTTTTGAAAAATATGCCAAGGGATGAAATATGTAAGAATCTAACACACACACACACACACACACCACTGTGCCCTTTCAGTCGATTCTGACACATGGAAACCCTATATTGGGCTTCCAAGAATGTTAGTCCTTATGGAATCAGATAGTTTCATTCGTCTTCTCCCAAGTGACGGGTGGGATTGCACCACTGATACTGGAAAATGCTAAATGAAAATAAACTGGATGTAATTATAAAAACCATATAAACAAATGATATACTTATGAAAGAATATATAAACTAAAGAAAGAATTTTTAAAAACCGATCATTGGAAGCTCATAAAACAACACGATTATCAGAGCCTGATCAAAGCAAAATAATTAATTTTACTTTGAAGGGCTAAAAATCCATGTTTCATAAATTATTTAGGTCAAACATGGTAAATGAGTGTTCATATTTTTGCTTAAAACATCTTCACCCTAAAGGTGAACTTTAGATCATTTTTAAATATGTTGAATTGATGGATTGTTATTTCTGTGAGCAGATTATGAGACGTAATATAAAAAATAGATTTTGAATATGAATTTCAATTTTAGCATGAAGTATACATGTTAGGGAAGAACTGTGATCTCTCCTTTTCTTCCCCTTTCTAAATCTCTGTAACATGTAAGCAAAAAATAATTGCCTCTTGGGTTCCATTTCACACATGTCTAGGTTTATGGCAAATAGTGTTTATGGTAAACAAACAAACCCCAAACCCCTGTTTCTCTGATAGGTTGATAACTGGTCCACAATATGCTTGTCTCAGTCTTGTTTTGGCACCATTAATAAAAAGCGCTCATCAAAATGGTGGTTTCCCAGGGACTTTCCCTGAAACAGTTAAATTCAAGGAGGAAAAGGCAACTCAGAAGATGACAGCAAATATTTGGGGGATTCCAAAGCAATAAACTTGATAGATTTTCTTGAAGGCCATGGGGCAATCGAGGCATTGGGAGTAGTAGAAGGAACTTTAAGAGATCTGAAAGCTATTGGTGATTAAAAGGCCATGTGTTTCCTAAGTTAAATACCTACTATGGCCACACTAGCCATAAATTCCTGTTACCATAGTCCCTTTTGTGGTGCCTTGTCATATCTAGCTTCTGTGACCATGTTTATAACCTCATTGTGGAGGGATTTTTCTCTTAGAAGATTTAGGGATGTTATGTTGCCTTGGACATTACCCTAATAGAAGATAGAACAACTTTTTCTTGGGTATAAGATCAGTGGAAAGATAAAAGTCACACCTCCACTGAAACCATCACTTTTGTGAGTTCTGTTTCATGACTGAGAATTGATAAAAACAAGAAGACATACTTTGACTTTTGTGCATGTCTGGCTGCTGCTACGGAGCCCTGCATTTGGTCTGCGTGGGTCTGACCTGCTGATTTGGGGCTAAACAGCATCCACAACCACACGTTCCACCAGAATCTTTGAAATGGTGCAGTGAATTGCAATTCTCAGCAGCATCAGTGAATTGCAATTCTCAGCAGCATAAGGGAATATACTAAATAAGTGAGTTGGAAGATGGAATGGAACAATATCTTGAAAGGAATGGGCATTTTGGACATCTTTAATTCCTACTACTTGGGACTTGTTAACTGCCATCACCTTAGTTCCAACCCACAGTGAATCAATGGACAACAGAACGAAATGCCGTATTTGAGCCCGTCTATGCAGCCACTGCATCTACTCATCTTGTAGAGGGCCTTCTGCTTTTCCACGGCCCTCTACTTAGACAAGCACGACACTCTAAAGAGCTAAGTGGGAGCTCAGGTGTCAGAGTATCTCTGAGTCGGACTGTGATCCCATGGTCTGCAGTTCAAAACTACCGGCTGCTCTGGGAAAGAAAGACAGATTTCTTATTCCATAAACAGTTGCAGTCTCAGAAACTCACAGACCTGTCCTGTCAGGATGGTTGCTGTGAGTTGACCTCCACTCGAAGGCAGGGAGAAAGCAGGAATCAAACTCAGGACACGAGTTCTTCTGTTAAAGAACGTGTGCATTTATCGGCATGTCCTTAGATGGGACCATTGAGCATGTTAGAGGCAGCTGGTTAACCTGTTGACACCGTCCTAATCTCGGCTTCATTGCGTTTATGGATCCCAGTGCACTTCCTAGGACACACCACTGCTATTGTTAGCGGCAGAGACTGGTGCTCTTAGAAATTTTTTAACACTCCAGCACATAGAGATGTTTTATTTAGTCAAGTAGCACCCCATAAAGGCAGAGGAAGCGAAGCTAAATCATCATGAATTGAGGTTTAAAAAGTCAGAATTTTTTCCTTGCACAACTGTTTTATTAATTCTCTGACAGGAGGATTCACTCTCCATGCATGTTATGGTACATTATTTCACCCTAAAAGTACAGCAACATTATCAATTCCAGTAGGATTGAGACTAGGAAACATTAATAAGGTTTCCACTCATCTAATTTTCAAAGGCATGGACAGAGCCTCAGAATATCTTTAGATTTTTTTTTTCAATAGAGAGGCTTCACGAGGCAATCATAGGTTTCAGTTTATATTCTACTACTGCCCTCCAGTCAATGCAGTCTCACAGAGATCTTATAGAGGGTTGCAGAAGCTGAAGATCTTCATGGGAGCGGATAACTCTGTTGTTCTCCCTCTGATTGGCTGATAAGTTGGTATGGGATTAGCAAGCAATTCAATGTCTGCACAATACAGCCATCAGGCCTCCTTATAATTCTAACACAAAGGAAAAAATAATTTTGTTTCCATTATGTATGTCTAAAGGAAATTAAAATTCAGGATAAATTTAGTTAGATCTATTTCAAATATGGTGTGTGTTCTGGAATGAAGATCAGATGTGGGGTCCAAGGACCCTGACTCATGTTCTGGGTTTGTACCCAATATTGTCTGACGCAAATAAGGTCATAAAGAGGAACTTTGATTTGTTTCCATTATCTTTATCAATCAAGATAAATAAGAACACAAATGCCAAACTTACAGGATTGTTGAATGAATAGATTTAATTATATGATGTTATTGTGAATGTTTAAACATGTGTAATTTATTTCTTAAAACGGACTGCGATTGTGCCATTTCAGAACCATAATAGCCCTGTACTAGATTTTGAAGGCTGTAAATACTTATATAAAAAGCTTTCCCATAGAGAGGGTTTAGGGCTGGAATGTCAGATTACCAATGCATCTCCCACAATGCCAATGGACTTTCCTGCAGGCCTTTGCACAAAAGACTTCAGCTCCCTGCTGTTGAGAGGCTGTAAGTTTGGATCCCTAACCCTTCCGTGGTTGAATACTTAATCCACGAAGTCATCAAGACTGATGCTATTACTGAGATTTTACTAGGGTGTTTTCCTGTATAAAATTTTCTATTTAAAAAAAATTACTACCTTTCTTAGAGCATAGATTCAATCATTCACCAACATTGTTGAGTGCCTACCATGACCTCTAGCTTTTGAATTTTAAAATCACACCTTAATACAAACTTATAGAACTTTAATGATCTATAGAAAATGGCATTTATTTTAAAAATGAATTATTCTAACACTGCAGGTCCTGAACACTGACAAGCCTTGGAATGAATTCTGGGAAAATCCCATATAATCTGTGGGAATATAGAAAAAATGTCCATTTTTAATTTACCTCAGATTCCTAATACATAACAGAGATAGAATTTAGAACACCTACTTTACAGGGTTCTCATGAGTACTGATTGAAAACATAGGAACGTGCTTCAAAAGGATCATAAGTGGCGCCTTGGTGAAGTGAGCTGGTAGGGAGTTGAAGGCCGCCTGGCAGCACTGCTGGAGAACAACTTGTCAATTAGTCTCAAAGATTACAGCTTAGAAAACTCTATGGGCCCAAGCTGCCCTGTGACCAGGTGTAGCTGTGGATCATAATTGACTGCATTGTACCAATTGACTGCATTTTACCAAAACAACAGCAGAAAGCTTAGAATTTTATTTAACATGAAATAAGGATTCAATACATTACTATTATTTTATATTATTATTATTGTTAAGTGGTATTTTAAGTGAATCCTATCTATCTATATATAATCTATCTATCTAATGTATGACCAACCATACAAAAATAATTTTTAGTTTATTATATGTTTTTGGAGAAAGTCAAAAGTATATTTTCTCTATCTCATTACAAATTAGACTTGCATTTCAGTAATTTTATAGGGGTAGTATCAATGTTACTTACATTTTATATTACATGCAGTCATTCTGTGAGAAAAACAACAATGAAGAAAATAAGATTTCTTTTTATATTTTTATTCAATTTCCTTAAAAGGAATCATTGTTCATGTACTTCATCTTTCTCTTTTTTGTTTGTTTTTTGAGCATCACTGCTCCCTGGTGGTGGGAGTAGGAGGCCCAGCCTTACTCCTGGAGAGCTGCTGTTGGATTTGAACCTCCAACCCAATGGGCCACAGTCCTGTACACAACCACTATGCCACTACACTCAGCCCTGTACTTCATCTTTCTCCTGACAATATTTTCCCCTTCCATCTTCATCCCAATGGAAGGGGGCCCACATATGAAATGCTATTGCTGGGTTTGAGCCAAGAGAGTTGAACAGGATCGTGAACTAGACATTACCTAGTTCTACTGTAACAAATATGTAACTGTGCAGTATTTATTTTCTCACAGTTCTGGAATCTACCAGTGCACATCAGAGTCTGTGTCATACGGTTTCCTTCCATAAGCCTCTCTCTAACCTTCTGATGTCTGCTGCTATCCTTGTCATTCCACAGGGTTGCTGTCTTCACTGTGTTCTTCTTTCAAGTAGAATTTAAGTTTCAAATTTATTCTACTGTGATTGATGTGACCTCATTATCATAGCAAAAGAAAACTATTTCCAACAGGATCATGTCCATAACTACAAAGACCAGGGATTGAATACATATTCTCGGGGAACATATTAAATCTATAATGAGGATGACTGAAGGCTATTTCTTGCTTAAGTAAAAGATTCCAGGGTTATCAAAGCCCTATATACAAGGGAAGGTGACTTTATTATTAGAAAAGTCTGTTTTCAATCACTTAAAGAGAACACAAAGGGATTTATAGTTACACAGACTGGCTATTGCCCTTAGACATAACTCTAAAAAGTTAGAGTCTAGCAAATCCACAGGGAAAATTCGACCCTGTCCTATAGCTTTGCTAAAAACCAGAATAAACTTGATGGCAGTCAGTTTGTTTCAGCTTGGATGCTAAGGTGTGTTGAAATATCAGAAGCAAATTTATTGAAATATAAGGAGGCTATGAAAACTCTAGCTGTTCATTAAAAATTGATCAACAATTAATCATTTGTAGCCAATGAATCTACATGCAAAGGACATTTGTGTATAATTCAATATTTTTTATAATTCAATGATACTTTGTTAGACAATAACCACCAAGAATTGAGATCAGCATGCATAGCATTCCCAGCATTAAATAAATTTATTATCAATTAAAATGCCATTTTAAAAGTAAAATTGTTTTAATGAAAATTTAAGTTCATGTATTTAATGCCCTGTTCTGAGACAATACTGCTAGTTAAACTTCAAAATCTTTTCCAGTTGAACATTTTGAACATTGCTATATTACTGTGTAACCCTTTTCCACCTTATATTTCAGCCTTTTCTTTTCAGAAACGGTTCCTTCTGATGTCTATGTCTACAGCTAACAACGTGTTCCATGTCTTCTGAGGCTATCCTTTCAAACATGCTGAGAAATGTTCAAAACAGAATATGAATACCTTTAGAAACACTCAAATAGATTTTTGATGCTGACTTGAGAAGTGATGCACATCATTTCACAAACATATTCTGTAACTAGTTAGAAGAGGCATTTTTATTAATTCTTATGCTGTTCTCAAAAATTGTGAGAATCTTGGTATTTTTCGCTGACTTTAGCTGATCACTGGAAAGGAAGCAAACCTTGATATGTTCCATGCAAGGAGAGCCTTCCACCACTGATGCTCCCCAGACCGGCTTGCACTTCATGCATCCCTCTGACACATCCTTTGTGTATTCTTTATAGATGTGCGTGGGCAACAAGGCCCGGGATTGGTTAGAACACAGAAGTCCAGTCTCTGGGGTTGTTCCCAGTACGGCAATAAAAATGTCTTCAATTTTTGGATCTGCTCGCCATGCCACAATCCTCATTAGCATATTGATTTCTAGTTCTGTGCAAATCTCAGCTTCCCTCAAAGACGTGCATGCATTCCAGATGAAGTCCAACCCCAGGCTAGGAAGGAACAGAGCTTAACTTTCCAAAAGTGATGCTTGAGCCATGTTACTTCTTTGGACAAATATCACAGTTGGGTTTTAGAAGTCAGCCCAAGTGAAATAAATAAAAAATATGAACCCAAACTGAAATCTTTTCACATGCTTAAGAAATAGTCAAAATTCACACAAATTTATTTTAAAAGTTGTAATCAATTCTTAAGACCCCCCTTGCATATTGACCTATGGCTCATATTGTTTGCCTCATTGACATTTAAATGTTGACAAAGTGCTATGAAGGGGCGAAAAACAACCTTAAAGACATATTCAAATAACACTCAATTCTCTGTTTTTACACTGAACAAGAAGTTTTAAATAGTTGTGCTCAAAAGAACAGATTGGAAAACACATCCATAGGTCAACTATAACATACAGGTGAACAACAACAACAACTACAAAACTAATTACAGCAGCAAAACCCAGGCCATGCAGAAGATTCTGATAGAATGGGGCAGGGTGAAGCTCTGTTGGGTGTTCGAGCGTCCATCCTTACAGGAGCAGACACTCTCATCTCTCTCTCATAGTTCAGCTTGACCCACTGCCCTATTGGATAGCATAACAATGCTTAACTCACTGCACCACCAGAGGCTTTGGGGAACTGGGATCCCCAAATAGTTTTCTAAAATAAGAAGACCCAAACCAGAGCAACTAGTTCTAACTTATACACAAAGATACATTTTTTATGCACTTATCTTAATTTTTACATAATGGAAAATATATTTGGTAACCTTTGGCATTGCTTGTCTTACACTGAACAAACTGCATTAAGTTAAAAGGTACCTAGTAAAGACATAAGCACCCCTCACTTATGATAGAACCTCAAAAAGTTCCTATAAAATTTCCCATAAACTTTTTGAAGCAATCTTCTCAAATGTTCACACAGAAGTATACAAATATGTGTGCATACTTATAAAAAGAGAAATAAGAAACATTCTAAGAGATCAGTTTTCCTTATAGACAGGTTATTATATATAAATAAGAAAAATGTGCTAGTCTGTTTTTTTTTAAAAAGGTGTTACTTCAACCTCACATGCTAAAAATCTTAAATTTATTTCCCTAACTCTATAGTTCTGTGCTCAACTGCAGAACATGTTGTCCTGGGTTCCTTCAGAATGCACTACCACCCTCAATTTCACAGGAAACTTTTATCACAGGAAGATCCAATTTATGCAGTGCCAAACAGGAAACAGGATCCTTGTTATCACCCCTTTGTAAACATGTTAATGGACAATCTGTAAACCTAATCTGTCTTCAAATTATTCTGACAGTATGAACCCTTACAACAAGCTGTCAATTAAACAGCTTCATGTCCCTCCATTCCTTTGGAAGTTATGAGAGCGGAGAGAAAGAAAAACCCTGCCTCTTGACAATTTGAGGTATTGTTTAAACCTTTAATCATACATGCTCAAGAAAGGCAAGTTACCAAATCATAAAAATAAGTGAATATATGAGTACAAGTATGTTAGTCTGGATAGGCTAGAGGAACAAATTTCAAAGCCATGCATATGGACATAAGGAATGGGTCTATATTCAAGAGGAAAAGGACATTGAGAAAACATCCCAGCCCAGTCCAGCTCAAAGTCACAAGTCAGATATTAACCCATATGCCTGAAATCAGTCCATAAAGTCTCCTTCTGACTCACGAAATCACAGGTCAATGACTACAGAGTCCTGGCACCAACAGGGGTCTCCCCATGTCTCCTCGCTTCCAGGGCTCAGTGTCCATCAACAGCATCCTGTGGTGGCAGAAGCAACTCATCGCTGGAAGAGGCTTCCATCTGGCTGCCCCAGCCTCAGCGGTCCGGCTCCATCAGGGCAAAGTCGTGTGGTTTCTCCACCAGCTACTCCAGTCTCCCAGACGCCGCCATTCTGTGTTGTGTGTGATTAATCATCTCTGAAACTAATTCCCAACAACTGGGAAAGATAGCTTCTCATCTTCATGAGGGAAATATCGTGAGATTTCCCAGGAGTCTCAGGTGAAAACCATGCCCACCTAGAGGCCTCATCGGCTACTCAATGGCTATCTCCAGATTAGCAGACCAGACTCCACCCCTACATTTCAATCATAAAATTAACATAAGCACATGACTGCCACAAGTGACCCTCAAATATTTTCTAGAAGGAAAAAAAAACTGACATGATTTAAAAAATAAATTTAGAATCCAGAACATACTTTGTTATTTTTTACCCATATCTTGAGTAATTGCATTGAATTTTTTAAGGTTAGCTAAGAGAAGAAACAAGAATTAATAGTAAGATATTGTGAAAGAGAAAGCACTGCATAATCATAGAAATTCTCTAGTCAGATAGCAGTTGATGATAGCTTGTATTCATTTTCTAAACTTTATCTCCCATAATCGTTTCTGAAGTATTTTTCTAAATGTGCAGACTCACAGAGGAGCTTCTAGCTAATGAAGGGTGATTAGTCAATAAATATTAACCAGTTACTAATTGAGTTGATTTCCCACACATGACCTCTCTATATGTGTAAGAGAATCGTGCTCCACAGAGTTATCAAAGATGATTTTTAATGCCCATTTTTTTTTCATTTTGGTGAATTTAAATGTTCAGTTAGTAGCCTACAGTTGAATCATTGAAAGAAATCAGGATTTCGAAATATAAATTATTGTCCTATAAAAATTAGAAATATGGATTCTAAATCTAATATTCTTTTTCTTTAAATATGCACAGGAGTGGGTTCTAAGTGTTGTTTTGGAAATGGACAGTAAATAGTAGAGCTTCTATTTCTAATTGATTTATAAACATTAGGAAAGCATGAAGATCAACTCTCACAAGACACAAGGTTGACTCCCTGTGAAACATCTCAGAGGAGAAGCCACATGGGCTTACCCTGAAGGAACCAGATCTCAGAAACTGGAAAAACCACATAGAGACTCCTGCCAGTGCTTATATGCTTAAGAAGTCACAGAGAGGTCCCTGCCAATGCTCAAATGTTTCTACCATCACTGGATATGCAAGACTCTGCACCCGCTGGCCTGTAATTGTCCTGCCATCATTGCATGTGCTTCATGAGTCTATAGAGGACTTATGGATTGGTATTGGACATATTGGCTAATATTGGACTTATGAACTTGGACTGGACTGACTTGGGATGCTTTCACAATGTTCCATTCCTCTTGTATATACCCCTCTCCCTTATACACATATGAGTGTTTATGAATTTGTTTCTGTAGTCTACCTGGAATAACACACCAGTAGCTGCAGTAGTATGTGCATCAACAGGGAATGCACAGAGATTCAGAAGAAGACACAGAACAAGGGATATCATGCGGGAAGTTAGATTGATCTTGACTGAAATCAGAGCGTTCCAGAAAGATGTTTTCTTGTGCTTAGTTGACTATGTAAAAGCATTGGGCTGTGTGAATAAGAACAACTATGGAGAGTGTTCAGAGGAATGGGAATTCCAGAAACTGCATTGTGCTGACGCGGAAACTTCACATGGACCCAGGGTGAGTGGGCGAACAGAACCAGGTTCTATGCATGGTTTCGAATCAGGAATGATCTGTCTCAGTGTTGAATTCTCTCACCATACTTACTCAGTCCATATGCTAAGCTAATAATCAGAGGAGCTGGGTTATGTAAAAAATGCAGCCCTCAGGCTAGAGGAAGGCTTATGAACAACTTGAGATGACCAACCATGCTTAATGAAAGGGAGGCTGACTTGAAGCATTTGCTGATGAAGATCAAGGATTTCAGCTTTTGGTATGGATTGCAATTTAATGCAAAGAAGATCGAAATTCTCACAACTAGACCAATGGGTAACTCATGACAAATGGAGAAAAGGACAAAGCTGTCAAGGATTTTGTCTTGCTTGAATCCACACTCAATGATCATGGGAACAGTAGTCAAGAGAGCAAAGGACATGTTGATTAGGTAAATCTGCTTCACAAGATCTATCTAGAGTGGAGGATGTCACTTTGAGAGCGAAGGTGTGCCCGACCAAACTCATGGTATTTTTAGTTACCACATGTACATGTGAAAGTTGTGTAATGAATAAGAAAGACCGAGGGAATATTAATGAATTTAAACTACAGTGTTGGTGAAGAATATCCATAGACTGTCAAAATAACTGACAAATAGGGCTTGGAAGAAGCATACCCAGAATGCTATGTAGAAGCAAGTATAGTAAGATTTAATCTCAAGCACCTTGGCTATGTTATCATCTGTGTTAGTCCAGGTAGACTAGAAAAACAAACCCATAGATATTCATATGCATATAAGAAAGAGCTTTATATACAATAGCAAATGAATACTGCTTTATAAAAAAGTATCCCAATGTAGATTAAATCCCTAATTCTGATATTAGCCCAGATGACTGATATCCAATCTATAAATTCCTCTTCAGACTCACAGAATGCATGTGATGATATTGAATGCAGGAACATCACAGACAAGTGGGTGGGAAGTCTTATGGACCTAGTGATGTTGGAAGCATCTCAGCACTGACAGGGGTTTCCTCCAGCTCCCCCAGTTCTGTCTTCTTCAGGATTATCTCATGCGATTTCTCATCAGAAGTATCTCTCAGGGTATGAGCAGAGAGAGATAATTCCCAGAGTCCTTGGGGGAAGCCAATGCCCACTGAGAGGCCTCATTGGCTATCCCCAGGTTGGCAAACTAGACTCCACCCCTCCCCTCTTAAGCATCTCAAAGTCCAAAATTGACATCAGATTATGTAACTTCCACATCCTAAGAAAATAGTCCCCAGAGAAGGAACATGCTTGGTAAAGTGAAGGAGCAGTCAAAAAGAAGAAGGGCCTGGTGAGATGGACATTTAGAATTGGATAATCATCTGTCCTGTCATACATTTATCCAACACACATGTAGTGAGCTGAAATTATTTGGAACTGAGAAATTTAAAGATTCATGCCTTTCAAGAATATATAGTAAACTTAGGAAGATTGTCATGCAAATAGGTAAAATAGAGCAAAGTTATGTATCTAAAACACAATGTTAGAACTTCAGTAATGATACAGCTGATTTTTCCCCATGGTCTATCCAATGCCCCAGATGCATATACTAAGAATTTTATTGTTATTATTTTGTTGTTATTTTAGGTGCTATCAAGTTGATGGTGATAACTAGAGAGCCTCAGACGCATAGAAGGAAAAAGAGCGAGGTCCTGTTTCATCCTCACAATGTTTCTAATATGTGAGCTCATTGTTTGCAGATACCACATCAACCCATGGAGTTAAGAGCCTTCCTTCCTTTTACTGCCTCTCCACTTTGCCAACCATGACATCCCTCTCCAGGGGCCGATCACTTTTGACAACGTGTTCCACGTAGGGAAGACAAAGTCTCATCATCCTTACCACGAAGAGCCTCCTGGAGGTATTCTGCTCCAGACAGATTTGTTCGTCTTGTTGACAGTCTACAGGACCTTCAATAATCTTCACCAGCACCAAAATTCAAATGCACCAATTTTAATACTTCAAATCATCATTATTTTAAACCACCCCAAACATTAAATCAAATGTCATATAGTGTAAATAAGAGGAAAGTAAATGAGAGATCTGTGTTCAGTTAAAATCTCTTAATGTTTAATTCAGATGTGATATATGTTCTGCTCTGTTTCAGAGCAAAGTGATGTAGTGAAAATTAATATATTAAAACATATGTGGTTAAAAAAGACTGAGTATTACTTATTACATTGATGTAAACTCATTAGACTTTTTGTTATTCACCATTGATTCCATCCCAACTAATACTGTTTATACATGCACCACAACAAACAGTGCCTTATTTGTCATCACTTTTAGAATAATTCTCATATTTGAGGTCATGGCTGCAGTTATCCTGCTTCACCAAAGACCTCCCTGTCTTTTTTTCATTCTCCACTTTACCAAGCACGATGCCCTTTTCCAGAGCCTAGTGGTTAAAGAGTTTGACCGTTAGCCATTAGGTAAGCAATTCTAAACCAATAACTGCTTCAAGAGAGAAACTTCCTACTCCTGCAAAAGTTAACAGTCTCAGAAATCCACAGGCACAGATCTGCCCTGGGCTAGCAAGGAGGTCACTGGGAGGTAGAAACACCTTGGTGGCTGTAAGTTTGTTGCTGTTATTGTTGCTTGCAGCACCTCCAGATAACATGCTCAAAGTACAAGAGACTAATTCTCATCATTTGGCTCCTAAGGAACATTCTACTGGTTCTTCTTCAAATACATTTATTATTCATTTTTCTGGCAGTCGGTAGCATATTTAATATTCTTCACCAACACCATATATTAAATGCATCAAATAATTCATCTTCTGGATTCCTTTTTCATTGTCCAACTTACATGTATATGAGGTAGTCAGAAATTCCATGGCTCAGGCCGGATGCACTAGACTCCTTAAAATCATTGTCCTTTGTACCACTTTAATGAGGTCTTTTGCAGCAGACATACTGAATGCAATATACCTTTTGATTTCTTTATTGCTGCTTCTTTCTATGTCCGTTGATTTGGACTCAAGCTAAATGAAACTTTTGACAACTGCAACCTATTGACCGTTTAACTTGATTTTTGTTTCAGGTGTTAGGAATTTTGTTTTCTTTATTTTACTCTGTAACCCATACTGAAAACCACAGTCTTTCAACTTCATCAGTAAATATGTCGTCTCTTTCACTGTCTGTAAGGAAGGTTGTTTTCATCTGCACAATGATGATGTTTTTATGTGTGACCATATTATCTGTGACCATTTTAGTGTTTTTTTTATTTCTTTTCTTTCTATAATGCCTCTGTCCATCCACATAACAGAATTCTTTTCACATTTTTGCTATAACAAAAAATGTAAAAGGTTGTTGAGATAGTTTTTACCATACCCATCATACCTAGAATACTTGTAAAGTGAATCAGAGTACTCGATTTCCATGCCAGTTTCCCCCCCCCTTTTTGAAGTATGATGTGATTACATTTGTTTTACAATTTTCATGACATTTCTTAGTATTTTAATTCTGTCAAAGGTTCTCATAGCTTTACTTGCTTTGGTAAATGCACCAAAAGAACCAGGACAATTCCTGAAGTTGGTAAAGAAGTGCTTGCTTCCTCATATTCTCTTATGGAGGCGGTGGCTACCTTGGTGTATCTGAAACATCACCGCTTTCCATCCCTTTGACTGCAGGTGGGCAATAAGGAAAAGAAGCAGCTTTTCTGGTAGAAGTAAAATTAAAATAATCATGTCGAGTAGGTGCAGTAGTCACACACAGTTTTTAGAATATAACACAAAATGCTGATCCATAAGCCCTAAGCAGGATTATTTTAAAGGCCTCAGTGAGCACATTGGTAATGAGAGACTGATATTAAACTACTGGAGTAGGAAAGCGATACGTTGGGGGTGGAGGGGTGTTTGGATCTGCCAACAAGAAAGATGGTATGCAATTGCCCTCTCATTCTTACTTCTATCATTTCAGCTAAAAACATCTCAGTGCCATAAAATTGATGCTGACCCAATATCACCACATTGGACAAAGGAGAGCAGTCCCACAGAGTTGTCACGGTTG
This sequence comes from Nesogale talazaci, assembly GCA_004026705.1. Lineage (NCBI taxonomy): Eukaryota > Metazoa > Chordata > Mammalia > Afrosoricida > Tenrecidae > Nesogale > Nesogale talazaci. The sequence continues at coordinate 11,668 of PVJH01005429.1, read as the reverse complement.
TAAAGCCTTCTAGAGGCAGATTAGCAGATCTTTCTCTTTTGGAACACATCGGTATAAGCAGGCGACTTGTCAGTAGGGAGATGAGCATTTAACCACCGTGACCCCAGGATTCCTTTTCAATGACAAGTTCACTGTAGTAATCAGAAGAAGACAAAACAGGAGGGAGAGAAATGGAAGTTGGAGAAAAGGAAGGTGAAGGAGGAGGTAGAGGGAAAGGAAAAGGAGATGAAGGAGAAGTACGAGGAGGAGGAGAAAAGAACTGCATCTTGTCTAGATTAATTCAAATGATCTATACAAAGAGGGGACAGTGGTGGATTGATGGTAGAAGCCCTAACTTGTATATAAGAGACCTAAATTTGACTCAGTCAATACACCCCAAATGCAGAGTCTACCTTCTCTATTTGCTCGTTACTACAATGATGATCAGGGTTCAAAGATGCTTTCAAACTACAAGAAAGGCCTTGTAACCTATATTATTTAATTAGCCAAAGGAAATACTATGGATAATAGCAGTCTAATCATGAAACTGCTTTCAACTGGTTTACAATTAATTTCATTGTTCATGGGTTGTTATAAATGAAAGTTAACAGCAATATAAATAGATAAAATTAAAACACAAATATTCTAGTCTCACAATGACATAATTTCTCAATAATGTCTCCTCTTTGAAAATAGCATATGAAAATATGCACATCAATGTAAAACATTAATTTGAAACAGCAACAACTGGGAAATGCTCTTCTGTGCAAATGCAGTTGTTTGTACACTATTATTAAAAGTAGTACTACTTTATAATAAATACACATTAAAGTGTGTCTTGTAGAATCATATCATATCATAATATTCTATACTATAATATAGTGATACAAAATTTTCTTGGTTTTCTCTGTGCTCTATGGCTTAGGGTATTTTAGTTATAAAAGTAACAGCAACATAGTTTGGTAATCATACATTTTTTTGAGAAATAAATTAGTACAAGTAAAATGTAAATAAATATTTAAGTAGAATTACTATGATGATATGCTAGTACGTTTTTTCAAATATTTATTTTCATATGTTTTCCTTCATGTATACACATTGAATTCAAACCTATTTTCTGAATGTTAGCTGTTCCTCAGAAGCAGAATACCATAGAGTTGATTGAAGTTGTCTTATAGATCAGCAGGATCTGCACCCACTGGGTCCCTGCTAAATGTAGTGACAAAGCCTCAGACCTTCTGAGTCCCACAGCCCCAGGGGTTGGCATGGGGATGCAGTGTGTGTAGAGCCAGTAGCCTGAGCTTTAACTAATCCTGCAATTAATGCTGTTGCAAAATAAATCTTAAGAACATTACCCTCTATAGAATAGAGAAAATCAATGAGTGTGCTTGCTATGGGCAATTCCAGATAGTGTGTATCTAACTTTGACACCCCACTGGAGTCACCATCAAGTCTTAAAGGCATTCCAAGGACCAGAACTACTAGGAGGTATCACAACTTTATTTTGGATGCTTTAAACTCACCACTGAGGGTCACCCAGAACGTAGCTAAAGGAACATAAAATAATTAATGAAACATTACTAGACCATAAATATAATTTATCCAAATTGTTGTTTAATAGTCAGTGAATAAAATCCACGTTATGATGTATCACAGTTGTTTTGTCAAAAAAGCCTCGTAATCTTTATTATTATGCTTTTATTAACTACAATATGCACATTTTATAATATATTCCCATGTGCTAAGTTTCCCAGGAAAATGAATTAAATTTAATTTTATTGAAATATTAAAGGGGAGACTTTTAACATATGAGTCATGTTTTGCAACATCATTATATAGCTTTAGAGAATATAGGGAGAAGCTAATAATTAACATGCATGCATATAATATAAACCTGTAGATATAAATATATAAATATTCACAAACACACTAAGTTTTCAATTAAAAAGGATTGAAAATGTTCAAGAAATAAAGGAGAAATGGCATACCAGAATTTAAAATATATCGGAAATAGAAATAACAGAATTAACCCAAATTTCAAAAATATATAGTGTAGGAAATATGTTTAAATAGCTGTGCCAGACTGAAGATAAAAGGGTCAAAAATGGAGAAAACACAAGAGAGAATGTGCTAATTAAGTGACAACAACAATCCAGCACTCAGATGATCTATATTTCTTAAGAAAATGCAAGAGCAAAGGGAAACAAAAGTAATAGTCAAAATAGAATAGAGTAAAACTTTCCTGGGAAGGTAAATCTACACAAATTCAGGTCAAAGCAGCATCATGGATATCAGATCCAATTCTACAAATGATAACATATGCTCAGTGTGTCTTCCATGACGATTTGATGATAGGAAAGATTTATACTAAATTATGACCATGAATACCGACAATAATGTGAAATGTATATTGAGTTGGGATTGAGTTAGGAATATTTGAATGCTATATTGTTTCATGAAAAAGGTAGATAGTGAAACAGAATGTACCCCAAGTTATTTTGGAAAATACTTATGAGTACAAAAACTCGTTCTTTGCTATGGTGATGAGTAATGAGAGCACAGTTCCCTCATTTTTCTCTCTGTATTTACTAACTGTTCAAGGAAAGTGTGTACCACATTTGTAATAACAAAAAGATTGTATTATAAAATAAAATGCCACCTAAATGCAATATAAACTGCTTCGCATAGGCAAGAATGATTTCTGTCCGAGTGGTGACTGATAGAGGAGGTAGGAAAGTGAAGCGGTTGGAACTGTGCTTGTGTGAGAACAGCAGCTTCGTAGTTATTATCGAATAGAAAGTCATCATGTGGCTACAGCTACTGCCACTGAGAGTCAGATCTGGGTATTATGTTTGTTCGTGTTCCTTTTAATTCATTAACCTTTGTTCAGTTCTTTTTAATGACTGTATTTCTCCTGAGAATGTGCAAACTATTGAAATAATTTAAATATGTAGTATAAATAAAATTCTAAAACACTGAACTAAAAAATAAAAAAGCACTGAATTAAGTAGAATAATAACTTTTGTTTATTATAAAAATATCACTCCCTCTGAGCTAATGCACCCATTCCACTTAATATGAATGAACAAAAGTTAAAGCGGCTATCATGTTATATCAGTTACATATTTTGACATTTCACACATTTTTTAAATAAAACCAATCTATCGGTTGATATGGAATTGATTCTGACTCAGCAACCCTGCCTGTAGAACAGAGTGGAACTTCCCCAGGGATATTCAGGGTTGCATTCTTCATGGGACAGATGGTCCCATCCTTCTGCCAATCAGCTCATGGACTTGTGAGTTTCAATTCCAGAGTGATCAATTAGCAACTTAGCACCTAGCCATGATGTCATGAGGGATTTCTTTAATTTTTACTGAGCTGATGAAGATTTAAAGTTTTAAAATATTGCTAATAGACACGTGAAAACAATTATGCCATGCACACACACCCCCCCCCCACTCACTACTTGTATGTCAATCTGTGACACTGTGGAGCCTATGATGTGAAAAGCTATTCTACTATTATTTCAAATAAGGACACTCAGGAGGAGTAGATTTCAGTGGCCCTTCCAGACTAAGGAGAGACTGAGAGGAACAGGCTCCCCACTTCTGAGGAATTAGCTAACAATTTATGACTTCGAGCACAACTGTGAAAAAAGGACCTGATCCTCAGAGTCGAGCTGTCATAACAATATGGAAGAAGAAACTTTCAGAACCTTCCTTTGGTGATGAGACAACTCAAAATGAGCAAAAGCAGCGATGTTTCCTTTTATAATCAGAACTTGGAATGTGACAAATATTAATCTAGAAAGATTCTAAATTTTCAGAAATTAAATGAAATGCCTCCAAATCTATACCATAGGCATTTGTAAGTGAAAATGGATTGGAATTGACTATTTTGAATCAGACAGAAATATGATTTATAGTACTAGTAATGACAAATTCAAGAAGAGTGTCACGTTTGTCATCTAAAATGACACTTTAAGATATCTCTTTAAGTACGATGTTGTTCATGATAGAAATATATGTATACACACACACACACGGAAATGCAGTCAATACAATTTCTGCTCAAATTTATGTACCAAGCTTAGTATTAGTGATGAAGAAATTTATGCATTCTATCAATGTCTTTGGTGTGAATTTGATCAAATATGTAATCAAGATGAATTGATCATTACTGACTATTGGAATGCAAAAATGGAAAACAAACAGGAAGGAACAGTAACAGGAAAATATGACCTTGGTAACAGAAACAACGATGAAGATCCGCATCATAAAATGTAACTGTCTCTTATATGCAAATTCCTTTAGTCAACAACATAGACACTGTCTCTACTTTTAGATGCCATTAAATGTAATAGATAGGAGTCAAGTTGACTGTATCTATGGGAAGGACAGTCAAGAAGTTCAATATCACCATAGAAATCAAAGGCAGGAACGGTAAGTTACTCATATACAAACCCAGGCTGATGAAGAAAAAAAGTCAACAAATCCCAGACAGCCAAATACAACTGTGATTATATCGCACTTTAATGTAGAGAACATATTGAGAAAAGATGGGCTGCAGTAAACAAGGATGTCAAGAGACCGGATGAGCTGTGTGATGACATCCAGAATAGTGCACATGAAGAAAACAAAATGTCATTTAGAATGCATAGTTTTTCTTAGTAAATATGTGTTGCTGAACTGTGCGCTTGGTGTTTAACCCTCATTTTCTTATTCTACTTCAGTCACATCCAGGGTAAATCTGCATCAGTGAACATTCCATGTATCTTGGTCTAAAAGATCATTTCTATACCTTTATATATTTCCTTATCTCAAGAGTATTTTAAAGTCTATGGCATTGGTTTTAATAATAGTAATGCTATTGTTTTTAGAATTACCAAAGGTTTCATCAAAGTTACTTGAATTATCTCACAACAAGCTAAAAATGCTTCCAATAAAGTAGACAGACCAGGTATATCTATAAAATTTCAATATATGAATGCATTTTGAACAGGCACTTAATTGTAAACACTAATCTAATAGCAATATTTCATATGCTATGGCCCTGCTTGATACTTGCTTTCATAACAATATCAGAGATGAAATGGACACTGAAGCAAAGTGTAATGAACATCTAAAAGAAGAGTATGCCTAGCATATCTCAATCTGAAAAAATCTTGAAGAACATTTCAAGCCTGAGTTGCAATACTGAAGTATTCTATGAGAGGAAGAGGGAGCAATGAAAGAATTAATTAGAAAAAAAATTCCCAAAGACAATGTACCAAAAAGACCTGATCAAAGATCAACCATTTCCTATCACTAAGAACCAAGGGTCAAACATAAATAATCCAGTGGGCACCCACAGCATTTCCAAAAAATAGGGTTCTAGGAAATGACAGATTATTTATTTAAATGTTTCAACAAATTGACAAAAGACCAGAAATACTAACATTGGGCTTGCAATTCAGGATTCATGTCCCTAAAAAGAGAATCATTCTTGGTAATGTAGGGGCTTCCATGAAAAAGAGGAAGACCCTCAAGGAGATGGTTTGGCATAGAGGCTGCAACACGTCTCAAGAAATATTTATGAATAGTAATAAGCAGGTAGGGGCATTATAAGTTGGAACAAACCCCGTGGCATCTAATAACCACAGTAAAAACACAAAGCTTTTTCAAAAAGTTCATTGAAAAATCATATTATGAAAATAGAAGGGGCTACTTAAACAAAACTGAATTTCCCCCCAAAAGCTATATATTTAATTTTTTTCACAAAACAATCTTATCATCTTCAAAGTACTTTCCATCATACTTCATACTTTTGTCAAATCTTCAATACCATTCTTAAAATGTCTTTCAAACTCATCTTTTTGGATAGCTGACAGCACCTCCCTCATTTTTTTCTTCACCTTTTCCACATTGTCAAATCACTGTCCTTCTATGACCTTCTTCATTCATGGAAACAAAAAAGAAGTGACATGGAGATAATTCAGGTGAGTAAGGTGCATGAGGTAAGAGACATACTATTTTTTGCCCTATACCAACTCACGAAGATGACTGTGTGAGCAGGTGTACTGCTTTAGTGGCAAAATCTGCCCCATCTGCCACAAATCAGGCCTTTTTGCCACACACTGTTATGCGATCTGCTGAACCTTTAAATAGAAAACTTTGTTAAGCATCTGACCTAGTGAAATAAACATCAAATGCACTACAAGTTGATAAATCTGTCCTTTCAGGAAGTTGGCAGATATCCAGGTTTGTCATGCTACACTACTAGCAGAATTCATGTTTCTCTGCTAGCACCAATTTTTGTCACCAATTGACATTTCACATTTTTGGAAATGAGAAAATGCTCCTACACTTGAGTCTTTCCCATAGTGCTGTCCTTGTAAGCTGTGTTCACTATTACAACAGTTTCTGCAGCCTTTTTTCTGAGAAGAAAACAAAATTCCACAACTGCAAGCTTACATTGACCATTGCAAAAGAAGGAAGTTCGAGTGAAAAGAAGGAGGTTCGAGTTTGAAGAAAAATTCACTGCTATCAGAAAGAACCTTCCCAGATAATGCAACTGGGTGCACTAACTCAGAGTCAGTTGCTGGATTCTCTAGAAAGACAAATACCTACCATGCATTTTTTGTTTTTTGGAGGGGCTACTCCCTCACTATAGTTTACATCAAATTAAACCTGTACAATTTTGTCACAACTTACTGAACAACATCTAATTTGAGGTGCTAAAAAGGAATAAGCTATCAGTTTGAAAGGAGGTGCTAGCAGAGAAACATGAATTCTGCTAGTACTGCAGCATGCACAAACATCAAATTAATGCTGAAGTTTGAGTAAAAGAATTATGAAAAAAAGATGCTTTATGAAAAGTTTGTGGCTACAGTTTCTCAAAGGAAACAACAGTTTGCAAATTGATAACTTATTTTTCGTAGTGATGAGAAGATATCAAACCCTCAATGATAGACTATTAATATCAATTAATGGGAAAAGTTTAGCTTGTTCACATCCAAAATGAAAAGGAACAATTATGAACAGCAGAAGCAATATCCAGAGCTATATATTCTCAAGTGGTCCTGCTTACACAATTCTTACTGAAAACTAAAATTTAACAAATTGTTCCCTTAAAGGGTACCAAAATTGTTCCATCCAAATTGAGTGCAGAAAAGAGAAGAATTTTCCAAAGAAATCCAACCAAGTGGGATCAAGGTTCTGAATTATTTCTTTGAAATATTTTATTACTAGATTGAACATCACTTGACTGCAGTGACGATAAAGGTAAAGCACAATCAAGAGATGACTGTCAAGAGGTGGGAATGGTCCAGTCAATGCAAAAGCAGACATGTCAAAAGCAAAGGTTTTTAGACTCAGTGCATTTTGCTTGTTGATTTTCTAAAGTTCAAATAAAACCATTCACTTGCACTTGTCTTGAGTGTATTTAGTCAGTTATTTTGAGATATTTTAAACATCACGAGATTGTCCTCCACCGAGGCAAGTGCTCATTCATCTTCCAACATAGTTTTGTGAGAGTGTTGATGGAAATCATTAGGCATACACTTTAAAGCCCTGATTTGATATCTTCCAATATATATATTACAGTTGATACTGTAAAAACTCCCTGGTTAAATTCCCACGATCAGCTTTTTAGGGTTTGACTGCTAATGCATGTTAGCAAGTTGAGAGACCTTGAAGGAGCTCATGTTGAGAATCACCTTTTCAAGCTCTTTTAGCTCCATTTTCAAAAGCTTTTGAAGCCCCATCATATCGCATATGCATCAATATTTTTTTCCATACAGTTGGCAAGAGTCAGAGCCCACTTGAACATCCCCGATGATAAGAAAACTACTCAATCACTTAACTAGGGAACACAGGACTTGAAACTAAAAGGTATTAAGAGATAGTTGCAGAACTGAAGCCACAAATTTGTGGATAAGCCAAATGACTACTGCAGCTCATAGCTACACCACTTCAAAATCTCCCTGCTTGGTTGCAGGGAGTACCTCCCTAATTGGATATAGCCAAGTAAAGATAAACTCAGCACCTATTTTGAAATCACAAAACCAAGAAGAGATTCTAGCAAACATACAGTCAATTTAAATTTCAAATTTTAAAGGTTTCTCAATGTGAGAAATACATAGAGAGAAACCAGCTACACATCATTTGCTTATTTCTCAGAACAAATTTAAGGTGTTAATGGTGACTGACACATTGCACTACTCCGGAAAGCATCATTTAATTTGAAAGTGCAATAAATATTTTAACAGTGATCTAGAATATTTATTTTTTATTCCAGAATACACCATTCTTTACAAAATAAGGTGATTTTTCATTGACGGAATCAAAAGAATTATCTGGAAGGGAAAAAATTCTAATTCACCTTGAAAGTCTAAGTTTTCACTGTCTGTTTTAGTGTTTCTTCTTCCCCCTTCACCTATCCAAATGCCATTTAAAATTAAGACAGTGTGTGAGGAGCAATAATTTTGAGACGTAGGAGTTATGGATGCAGAAATTATACTTCATGTAGTTCATTTTTGATAGTGGAATGGACTTACATTCTAGATTTTAAATGAAATAAAGCATAGTTATTCAATGTGAATATTTCAAATACAAATATTAAATTGAGAATAAGGAGGGCTAGCACACAATGTGCAATCTTTCAATCATTGAACATATTCCATTCACTCAATGAATATTCAACGAAGCATCTACTACTAATAATGGAAAAGATCACATTTAATCTGGTCTTCACCATTTGGTTGAATTTTCCATGTTTTAAAATATTACCCAATATAAAATACATATAAGGTGTACTACTTGGATTGTTACCATAAATACATTAACGTATACATTTTTGAACTGTAATACTCAATAGTGATTCTATATTTTTGTGTTTCTTTAGCCTATGGCTGAAGGGTTAAATCCTTTCTTGAAAGTATATCAAAAGTAGAAGAGGCAATCTCATGAAAATCTCTGAGCAATGTTGCTGAGCAATTAGGTAATTTGTAGATACAAGTAAGCACTTTAGAAGTTTCCAGATGTTCATGCATACACTTGTATGTCTATGTAACCCACATTTCCTTCCTATATAATTATATTGGCTCTAATGTCTTTCTTATTTTGATTTATTCATATTAATTAAACTTTATTCTCTAGAATTCCACTTGGTCCATGAGCATCAGACAGAGGACAAAAATGTAGAAGAGGACAAAAATGACAACAAGAAGATGGGACTGTTACTCGAACCTCACTGGAGGCACATCATACCTTAGGTTAGAAATATAGCAATTCAAAATATTTTCCCTTTAAGCTGTCACTAAGCTGAACTCAGACTTACAGGCAGCAGTGACTTGAAAGGTAACAACATATCCTGCATCATCCCACTGATAGATTCATAATAACCATGCACAAAGGGCGTGGGTCAAAAATCAAACACAAGAAAGATGACAATTCAACCAGTAAACCATCAATGTCCCCAATTCGTGTTTACATATGTCTAAATAACTAAAAATATACAGTCTAGGAATCAACAGTAAATTGTGAAAATCTCAATGACCTCTGTCCCCCTAATTTACCATGTGCTTAGTGATCCTTCAGATTCATCCCAGCTCTAGACTGATCATACAAAGACTATCTTTATACTACTTATTAATTTAAGAAAATGTGACAATTTTGTATATTATCCATTGACTAAAATTATTGGGTGGTAGTAGAGATAGTATTTCTTGGTTAATGTAATTTGCAGAACTTTGAATTGTGAATCAAAAATTGAAATTACTAAGAGTTGTCGGAATTAATGATGAAGTAAACATTAATAATAGATATTGGAGTTCTCTTTGAGACTGAAGCTGCTCATATAAGTCACACAAGGTATTATAACAGATGCAGCCTTTGATCTCTCTAAGTGGAAGCACATTAACCCAGCCTATTGGCAGAAACAAGTATGAGAGTCTGTTGACAAAATTTTAAGTAGAATTAAGACAGGTAATCAGTGACTTACTTACCACCAGTGATATGTTAGGTAGGTTTCCAGGTCAAGAATGCCTTATTAAGCACAGAAGAAGATAACTGATCTTAAAAAGATTGGCTTTTACTTGGGGAAGGGATAGACAATAAAAATAAAAGCAGCAATAAACTTAGACAATTTTAAACAGTAATTAGTGCTCTGAAGTAAACAAATTAGGGTGATGATGAAGAGTGATGGGAGGAAGGGAAAACTTTATCTTAGGTGGTCAGATGTAGTTTCTGAGCCTAACATGAGCATCAGTTTGGCTTCTGCCCAACTATGCATCTCATATTTCAAATGCATTCCTATCACTTTGGAAGAAGAATCTCATTGTCAAACACTATCCATAAAATTCTCAGAACAGAATATTCTATTTCTGAATAAGGTAAATGAAGAAAATGGCATATGCTTTTAATATATAGAGAACTGATGTTGGACACTGTACGATCCTGTATGTGCTTTTGTATAAACTTTACCAAACTATAACGTGACTGATATGAATCAATTCACATGGGAAAACAGAATGACAGGCAACACAGCGACACGCCTTGGATCCCACAGACAACAGTAGGGTTTGAGCCTGTGTTTCATGTAAATATTAACCATAATTATACCATGAAAGACATGCAGTGAGCATGTAAACATAGGTCCTGATGGCACAGTGAGTTAGCTTCAGAGACTTAAATGCCACTCCCTGCTTCCCAGGAGATAAATCCGGTCCCTGGCCCCACAAGATGAAGTCCCACAAGCCATAGAATCAGTGCTGCTGTCTCCTCTAGGACTGTTGAGTTGGAATCAACCACTGGCAGTGGAAAACTGTTGTTATTACTTTCTATTCATTTTTCATTGTTCCCTGTATTTATATTGATGAAAAGAACAATTCACAAGGGTTGACACAGGAATATGTAATCTCAATTTGGAAATGCTTCCCAATTGAATTTCATTAAAGATGTGTCATATATGTAAAAGAAGACTCATATACTTTTGTCAAATTGATGTGCTTATTTGAAGTCAGCTCCACTGTTATCTTGTCCAGGTCTTGACAAGCTGTCTTGAGTGCAGCCTTCTAACTACCTGTACCCTTCTATGGAGATTTGCTTTGCAGACTGAAGCTGTCTGGGTTGGAAATAGCTGCAATGTTTGTTTTCCCATCCTCAAGTGACCATAGGTATTATCTGCATGGTATAAAGTACAACATAGCAGCCTTTATATCCCAAGAATACAAATTCTGAGATGTTCTTAGCACTCTGAAGTTATTCAGGGGTCAGGCAGAGCCAGATCTCTCCTGAAATCATATTTTTGCTTAGCTACTTTCTCTCTTTTCTCTTCTTTTCCATCTCTCCCTTTCTCTACTCTCTCAGTAAATCACATATGAGAAGTTTGATCTTAGGTTCTGTTTCTAATGAACTTTAAGATACTTTTTATCAATTATGCTCAATGAACAATGTGCCACCATTTCAACTCAATTATAAAGGCCCAGGTACCAATCTAGTATGTTTCTTTAATTCTTCAATTTAGAAAAGAAAGAGAGGTGGTAAGTGGTCAGCTTACAGAGTGATGGAAACCCATAGACTAATAAATCCCATGGAAGCAGAGGAGAGTGATAGTGAGATCTTCTCTGATTGGGGAGATCCTTAAAATATAATTGTTCAATGTGATAAATAAAAAAAATTAAAGAAATGTGGAATATCCTAGGGAA